>QLOT01009057.1:0-19552 GCA_003313875.1 Russula aff. compacta | reverse complement strand
TACTTCCCTGCCTCTGCCGTATGATCCTTCGGGCACCGTCGAGGCGCAGGTCCGGGGCTCCTTTGCAACATCCTTACGGCAGCTGCATACATCATATCTCGATTCTTACATCCTGCACTCTCCCTTGGAGACCTACGCGAAGACGCTCGAGGCGTGGCGCGTGCTAGCCGGTTTCCAGGACGAAGGCCGCGTTCGTGCAATCGGTCTGAGCAACACATACGATCCAACCCTTCTCGCCCGGTTGGGCGAGGATAGCGGCCGTGCAGTACAGGTCGTACAGAATCGCTGGTACGAGCGGAACGGGTGGGACCGTGGGGTTGTGGAATGGTGCCGCGCCAACGGTGCACAATACCAGTGAATTCTAGGTTTGCCGTTCTTTCAGGTAATGCGTGATAACTGGTGTTGCAGATCCTTCTGGACGTTGACCGGCTCACCGAGTCTACGCTCGCATCCAGCTACGGCAGCCATCGCAAAGGTAAATAATTGCTCGCCCCCTCAGGTTGTGTACCGCTTTGTTCAGTCTCTGGGTATCACACCGCTCTGTGGAACCACGGATGAGACACATATGCGAGAGGACCTTGCTGCAGAAAAACTGGACAAAGGGGAAGAGCACTTTGGTACGCTGACGCGATTCATATGGGGTTAGGTCGAAAAGAGGGTTCGTAAATTGCTATTTTAAAACAAGGTAACTCTCGAGAATGAAGGTATATGATATCGCACTTGTTGAGAGTGTATTCTTACAATATCACGTATCCAATGTCCACGCATTGTCCTTAACAAGCCGCTCTCGCTCAAGAAGGTATTTCCCTCCATTCGAAAAGCTCAGCGGAAGCAGCACAGGATAAACGGTGTGGATGGGTAAGCTCACCTTCCTTGTACTTCTGCGACTGGTCCGACGCTTTGTGGTAATACCATCCAAGCCTATCATCGCAACCGACACAAAAGACATCGGCGACAGTGTGGACGCCGGTACTTTGCGAGGTGACAAGTCATGAGTAGCCTAAGACCAGAGTGGTGCTTACAGCAATGGCCGATCCTCCTTGCTGCCCATCCTGACGTTAACGGCGGAATGCATCAGGCTGCCAAATGAGGTCAGTCCCTCCTGCAACGCTGTACATCACAAGGAACGCACTATCCACGCCCATCCCGCCCGGAGAATGATTTGCTGATAAGTTCATCCTTCAAAGCCTAGAAGCAAGTGCACACAGGTAGGATATACATATACATTCAGATGTGGCCCAGAAGAGGCAAAGGGAAGACACTTGCGATTACGGCGGAGCAGTTTGAGCAGTAGAAACTGGGGCGACCCTCGAACACGTGCAAAACTTTAGAGGTGGATGGTTTGTCCGCGGAAGTCATAAGGGGTTGGAGTCTTCTGAGTGTCAGTAGATGCAAGTCACAGGTATAAGATGTTGACGCCACCGACTCTGCGACTCCGATAAATGACGGGTAAGTCGAGGCAACATTCCTTATTTGGTCGGGTCACCCAATCTCGGCCCGGCGCTTGCCAGCACCTGGCGCCCAAGGCTCCGCCCAGAGCTCAAACCGCCTAGATGGGCAAGAAGAATAAAGGGAACGCACCAAACCCAAGCAACATTGTGAACAGAGACATTCTTCAGCGGCTCAACTTTCTATACCAGGCTTCTGTATATTTGGAGTCTATCTCACGATGCGGCGGGTCCATTGATACAGGAGCTGGTCCTCCAGAGAGTAACCCAGGGCCTGAGGCCGCCACTGCTGTAGGGGAGGCGAGCCAGTCAACTGCGCCCCTATCAAAGGCGGAAAAGAGGAAGCGCTATCGGGGGCAACGTAAAGGGCGAGTCATACAAGCTGCAGATATCGGGCAAGGATATGTACGTGCTATGAAATTGATTGGGCAAAAAACAACAGTGAAAATGTAGGTGATCTCGATCATCTACCTGCATGCTACCGACATCTGCACCGTTAGGGATCCTACTGTGAAGAGGACGCTATGCAGGGGCTGCGATACGGTTCTCATCCCAGGCCTATCTGCTACTGTTCGAGTTAATAGTGCGTATTTTCCGCGAATCATGTGTCGTTCTCACTTCCTGAATTGTTGTCCTTATTATATAGGTTCCAACACTCATCGACACGTTATAACCACAAGCTGTCTTCGCTGTAATTTGGCACGTCGTATTCCTGCGCCCCCAGTGCTAGACTCGAGCTCTACTTCTCGCGAAGATGCAGTGATGGGAGTTGACAGGTCTGAGGACCCAGTTCCGCCAAGATCCAAGCGCAGACGTGGACCATCTCCCCGCCTCCCTCCCTTATTTGAGAGGGAAGGGCATGTCATATTTCGTGGAAATGTACAGATAGAGCCCAAGCATCCCTAGAAATAAATGTCTCATAAATCCTATTCTCCCACTTACACCAAGTGCTTATGACCAGACCAGACACTACCTCTGCGATGTTATGAAGATTCCAGCACCAGGGGGTTAGACTGTGATTCAAGTGGGACCGAATTGTGGATATCGGTTCACTCAACTCGTTGAGAGCGCGAGCCAAACCCGCGAGTCAAAACACGTTGAAGAAGCCCACGTGCCAGATAACCTGCCCTAAATACGCTAGTATAAAATGCCTTCGTATTGCTTTTCCCTTTTTCTTCAGAACATACTCAGCTAGGATCTATTCAATATAGAAACTAACTCGAGTCTTGCATGTTTACACATGCCATCTTCTTCAACTCCAGTCGATGACACCCGCGTACACTCGTCATACAGAGAACATGTTGCTTCTTTGGAGCAGCTCGAGGACGTTAGGCTCGGGAGCGTGGAAGCCCTAGGGTGACCCGCATACCTTGCCTGCGAGTCGTGCGTTTGTCTGATGGAGAATCCTTTGATTTTTATGCCAATGATGTAGACAGGTGATACACAATGTTTATGCACTGCTGCCACCATGTAATGACATGTATCGAAGTCTCGGAAATTTTCATGGCGTTCCAATGCTTGGAGTTGGAGGCAAAGGTACTCTGTCGGAGTCCACATTATGCAAACCTAAACTTGTGCCATCAACTTTACTAAAATTTCTTTTACTGTCCTCCTTCTCCATACACCTTCCTTCCTTTCAGTGCCCGTAGGTATCCGAGGAGTTGTCGCCATAAACACTACACTGGCCATGATCTCATCCTCTGGCCCATCACGTACGCGCAGACGATGCGAAACGACACGGGGTACGACCTTCGCAACATCAACCTCTGACACATCCCATTTCGCTTGAGGATCCAAGTGCAACCAATCGGCCTCCGCCTCAGGTGCCTCGGATGCTGGCCGTCGCCGTGACGGCGTGGTCGACGACTCTGTCTGGGCCCAGTGCAAGTGCACATTTACGTCCGCATCGCTTCTGTGATGAAGGGACAGCGAGCTTCCAGCCGCGGACGTAGTTGAGAGTGCCGCGGCGCGCTCAATAAGAGCAGAGCCTACGTCACCTGCACCGAGTACGCGGTGTGCACGCACTAACGCCTCCGCATCTTGAACGCAGCGGACTCCGAGCAACGTCCCGTCGAGCTCATGGTGATGGCGTGCGGCGGCGATCAGGTCCGCGATGTACAGTCGGAGCGACGCGTGAATATTCACGTGTGTCGGCGTGCAGAGGGAGCGCAGACGGGGGAGGAAGTCGCGCGGGAGGACCGGATTGGGGGTGGCTGGCTGTGCAGGTGTGGCAGACTGAGAAGAGGATTGCGTGCCGGAGAAGGTAGAAGCAAGGTATGCGGCGTGCGCTTCTCGCGTGCTGGGATGCAGGACAATGGTTACACTAAGCGAAAACTTGTCGAGCTACTCGGAAGCTTTTGTAAGACGACATGGGGGAAGAGCCATCGGTAGGTGACATACCAAGCTTTTATGGATTGACGGTCGCTCGCGGGGGTCGAATGGGCACACATATACGAGAATAAAGTCTTCGGGAAGTTCCCTAAATGAGGGCTTAGCGCCCTCTGAATCCTCGCCAAAGATAATGCGATTCTCCAGCAGGGTACGGAGTAAGGCACGATGACATGGCGCACTGGAGTGCTCAAGGCCTGTCAGCACAAGGGCCGACGGCAGCCACGAATTCTCCAACGCCTGTTGCACTCGTGTGCTTTCAGACTCGACTAGTCCCGATGACTCGGAACGTATTGCTGTCGCGTGGAACGGAGGGGGTCGTGGCGACCTGATGTTTGCGTCTGAATGTTCGCGCGGGGAAGTCGGGGAAGTTTCAGATGATGAAACGGTTGGCTCGCTAGCCTTCCGTCTGTGACCTTCTGATTTCGGGTAAGAGCGTGAGCGCTTTGCGCGCGTCTTGAAAGAAGAGTCCAGTCTACTCGTCGGCGCTCCCTGATACGGAGAAGAAATGATGGATGAGACGAAAGACGAGGGGGAGATCTCCGATGACGGTGCTATCTTGTGTTTGTGAGTTGTGTAGCCAAGGATTTCGGTGAATATCTGAAAGAAACAATAAGCTCATGAAGGAAGGGAAGAGAAGGGAGGAGGGAAGAAAGTCTATGCCAAGAAACAGCAAGAAGCGGCTACCCACTAATGAACAGCGCGGAGGAGACCGGCGTGAGGTTACTTACAATGGCAGCCAAGTTTTGAACGGTGGGGATATCCTCATCTCTTGTCCTCAGCAAGACGTGTCTATTGCCCGCGATGACGGATAGTATGATTGATTGAAAGATGACGGGATCGAGAGGGAGAGCGGGGATAGCTGTACGAATGAACCTCAGCAGGGAGGCGAAGAAGTCAGGCGTTCCGGGAAGGCCCAAGCGTGGCGCAGTATTCTGAGGTAAATCTGGATCATCGTAGAGCGAAGATGTATCGCTCATTGCGTCCACGTCAAGTGTAAATCGAAATGAATGGAATGGACCACCGAAAGGGTGCCAACCCACGTGACATGCTAGATCGCCCAAAGTATAACAAGTGTTGCTTTCATTTTGACTTTCCGTTCACCCCCCCCACACCCCGCTTAGCTTATTGTTGCTCGCGATCCCTGCTCGGTCTCCCCCATTTTTGTTCCTCCCCCTCCACACCGGGCCTTCCCCTCATCATACCGGGGCGTGACCGCGCATGGTCCTCAACGGAGTCCCTTCCCTTCCTTTCGATTCCAATTCGAACGTCTTGTTTGCCTTGTTCGATTAGGCAGCTCTTTCATCATCTTCACCCCGTCACATCTTCCCAGCCAGCAGATGGCCGACCTTCTGACGGTGGTCCCTGGCTCACGTCGTCCCATTCGCATCGACTCGACGGGCATTGTGGTCAACATCGCAATCCAAAGATCTGACCATCCCTCGTTTTCTTCAAAAACAGGCACAAACTCATCGGCGTCCCGTAGGAAGCCGCAGACCACCTACAGATCTCCCTCTGTTCAGTTCCCAAACGATTTACGCATTGAGCGCTCTGGTCAATGCATCCGCCACTCACCATCGGGTCACGGTCCGCCTCTGCCGACATCCACGCGTTCCTCAAACGCGTCACACGGTCTTGGTGGCGGTGGCGTCAGGGCCGCGGTCCCTGCCCCAAATGCTCCATTGACGGCAGTCAAACCGAAATACCCAATGCGGCCGCCGTTGCCCATTTATCACCCACTCGGTCGACTAGCGCTTTCACTCCCCCAGCTCGATTTCGGCGCGCATCCGCAGAGTCCTTTGAGCCAGGCGGATGATGCAACGCGCGGCACTGCTTCGCGCACTCGCCGGCCCGCTGCTAGACTACGCGACGCCGCTGACACGGATAGTGTAGAGGCAGGTACGCCCCTCGCCGTCCTTGCCGATACGCCGGCACCACCAGACAAGCCGAGCCCGCGCAAGCGGCGTAGTGGTGGACAAAGTAGTTCACGTCGCCGTCGACGTGAGGCCGACGATGGCGATGCGACGTACCCGGCAAAGCGCACACGCGCCAGTCGCGCTCCACCCGTGCCGCCCTCGGATGGCGGCTCTCCGAGTAACGGCGGGGCGGATGCGGTGGAGGTGGATGGGTCCGAAGAAGGCATCAAGGCTCCTGAGAGACGATCAACGCGTTCGCGCGCTGCTGCGCAGGCAAAGACTCCTGTACGAAGGAACTCGAGCGCGAGTGATAGGACTCAAACGTCGGTCTCGGTGTCCATCGCGGGTAACCAACTAAAGAAAGAGGATGTTGACGTCGCGCCACCTAATGGTACTATTCGCTCATCGGCAGGCTCATCTGGTCAAGCTGCCAGTGAAGCCGTGTCAATAACCGAGGCTGCTTTAGAAGAAACTGCAATGCAGGGTATTCAAACTGGGGTGCCTGGACGAGCGGAGACCCAGACAGTGTCGAAGATGGACAAAGACGAAGTCCCACATGATGCGGAAGATCCGGGACTTGGCACTTCTGTTGTCTCACAGAAGCCTGAGGAAGGCGAGCTCAATGAGGAAGGTGGCCCACGTTCACCGTCTTCCTGACCCAAACACGCGATTTTAGACAGTAGTTTTTGGATTTTCCTCGCACATGTACTTGCTTTCGTTGGCGCCACAGAAGCACACACCTGTTGTGATTGTCTCGTTCCCTCGTTCCGCTTTCGATCAACTAGCTTCTATTTATGTATTGGATATGTGTACATTACAGCCGATAAGGAGTAACTCAGTAGTAACTTTATTACAACTCTGCGCTCCCAGGACTCAGTACTGAGTCATGGAGCCGCACGGGCCTCTGCAAGGTAGTGATCATATTTCACTGATATTTTTCACGGTACCTTAATTAGATACAGACACTGTAATTACATCCGTGATGGTTGCGCCCAAGCAGGAGTCAGATCTTGGAGCGTGGGGCGGTCGATGTGGAGGGGAGTTAGTCTTTACATGGCGCGTGGAGTATGATAGCAGCTGGTCTCGTGGTCACGGTCGATAGATAGCCCATAACGAACCAGCGGTTCGAGCTGATACATGCGCTGATATGATATGACCGGCAACTGGAACCGACCACCTAGTCACGTCATCGTGACGGAAATGACAGTGTGACATTAGAACAAGCTCTTTCTACACACCAAGACAAAGGGAAAGCAGTAGCATTTACTCCCGAACGCATCGCACGTTCAAGTCCCGCCTCCCAACTAATTGTAAGGGGACAGAGCGTCCTCCGAGCGATGCCCCTTCCCACTCCGAGTTCAGCCCCGCGCGAAGGGTAATCTGTCGCAGACAGAGGAGTTAAGGTTTCTCTGGAGTGGAGAAGACAAGGCCCCATACAATGCGAACTTGCGCGGCGCCCGCCAAAGTGGTCGTCGGACGTTTCGAGGGCGTCTGGTTCGAAATTTAACACGATATCAACGACTGGCGCGCGGCGGTGCGTGTCGCCCCCGAAATGAATTAAAAGTTGTCCGATAATCCCGCACTCGGAATTGACATACAAACGGCTCCTCGGACCCAAGGGAACTATGGTAGTATAGTATCTGCAAGGTGCCGGCCAGCAAGCATCCACCAAGAAGACAACCAAAACAGATACAAAGTTGGAGGGTAAACCCACAAAAAACCAAATTTAATGGTTATCGAAGCCAGACGCAGCTGTTTTTGGGTCGATTCGCGTTGATGAATCACGGCGCCACCATCGCGAAAGATCTGATGCTCAGAAGGGCTTACAGTACTTCCTACTGCTGAACCAGTAAACGGATGTGAACCGCGATTGGCTTGATAAATTCGACGATGATATGATCCGACCGAGTTGCCCTTTGGTATGACTGCGTGGCAAGTCCTTGAACCTGACTTTCGACGATCCTTCACAGCTTCACCAATTACGCCGTAGGAGCGACCAGCGGATGAGATGCGTCCGCTCACATTGAAGGATGGGGGGATAGATGAATACGTATCGGAATTCAAGATTCGAGGACATCGCACAGGCATGGATCTCGATGGGCCCCTCTGCCCTCAGACCTTTCGCACGAGGCCTCCCACGACCACTCGTGTATTGATCAAGATCAGCCGTCAAGCTTCAACAGGGTAGAGGGCAAGGGCAGAGCCAGAGACAAGGGCAGAATCGATTCTATTGGGATAGAGGACAGCATCAAGAAGGCAACGTGCAGGCCTGCCACCTAGGGACTCCAACGCAATAAATACATCGACTGGTGCCGCCCGCAAAGCAACTTCCGAGCAAAGACCGGGAACGTACCATCGGGAAAATCAATGTCTAGATATTTACGGTATACTCATGAGCCCTTCTGGACACAGGGGCCACAGAATACTTCCATTCAAAAAATGCAGATTCCCTGCATCCCCTTAGGAGGACATAGGAAGGTCAAGAATGTAGATGGATGGGACTTGAAAGAAGATCTGATCTTGTTCCGCCCTTGACAAGTTTTTCGTCCGAGCCTCCTTATTGTAATTCCGTGTGATTGGATCATATCGGATTTGTTCGGCCTGGAGGTGACATGCATCGATGACATCTTGTACTTTGTTATCTTGTTGCACAGATTCGTGTTGTGACGGTGTCATGGGCTATGTTGTGTTCCTACCAAACGGATATCTATCAACAACACGTGTCCACGTCCTTGTCCTTTGTTACAACCAAGTATCTGATATTTGCTGAACATACCAACATGACGCTAACGACAAACGCTTGGTAGGCGAGATTCGCGTATGTACTGTACTCCCAGCGAATCATCTTTATCGTCAACCTGAATGATCGATCTAGGATGCTTTTACAGAGGACGGGACGGTTTGAGTACTAGTGACAAATCAAGTCGGGTCGGGATAAGCAGGGGAACACGCCGCGCATTTTTGGATAGATAGAAGACTACGGGTCCCAAAGGACACAAACTTAGCACTCAGACGCCTCGAAAATCAAAGAAACTAGTAAAAGGCCCCAATACCGTAGATTTAGGGCTACCTGCCTACGCGGGAGGCAAGAATGTTTCCCATAGGACAACACTTGCCGCACTCCACAGCACCGCCCAGACGAGATATGCTCTGCCCCACCGTGGCCGTTCAACAAGTAGGGTCGCTGCGGACCAGTACGTGCTCGGCAGTGCTGGGAGCAATCGGAGTGCGATCTGCGTATGCGCATTCGTGAGTAGGGTTATGCCGAATATTGTGGCGTGCACCGCGTGTGCTGTCGTCGTGGATGGTCTGAGAGCTCCCGGCTTTCCACGTATGAGTAAATATATGTGAGACACGCTGTGAAGAAGGAGCGGCACGAGGAGTGGGAGCGCGAGAGCAATATTGGGGAGCTGGGCGGGTGTCCAATAGGAAAGGAACCCTACATGCCAGTAGGTACGTTGCACGTGTGTGTAAATTGAGGGTATGAAGAGGTTGCACCAAGGTGGTCGTGTGGCATCAGCAGCAGCGGTAGCAAGGCAGAAGGTGCGGTAGGCATTGAGCTGGTGAAACAGCGACGGCAAGAGCGGGAGTAGAGCATGGAAGCAGGCACGGAATACAACACGTGGGCGTGGCAGGGTAAATGACAGGAGAAGGGGATCAATTAACATGGACCAAGGGACATAGAGAGCAAGCAGAACACCATTCGAGCGGAAGGCGGCAGCAACGGCGAAGTACAGCGAGGCACGGTAGTAGCGCGTGTGAGCACACGCGAGCATCCCTAGAATACATAAGGCCCAGAGCAGAAGGTGAGGAACACAGCGATTTGGTATGAGGCATGTGCACACACCTTGATATGATAGGAAAGTAAATACAGGCTCTGCATACGGTGCAAAGTACAACGTGACGGGACTCGCGGGTAAGAGTGACAAGAGTGCCGTCAGGAGAGCAAAGGAGGGTGACCGAAAATGAATTAATGTGAGGTGATAGATGGCACGTGTGGTCGGTATCGCAATCGCGGCATGAAGAAGGGCAATCCATGCGAGGACAGAGATTGTGCTATCGAGAAACAACGCGGGGAGACGATCTGCCAAATGCAGCAGTGAGGGAACACCAGGAAAGAACGCCCAGTGGTGCTCATAGAAGTATCCATCTTTCGCGATGCCAGCAAAGTGGAAGGCATCCCATCTCAGTAGAGAGGATGGAAAAGACTGTAAAGCAGAGGGAGTGAGGACGGTGCGAGGGGAAGCGTCGAAGAGGGTGAGATAAGAAGAAGAGAGAGAGAGTAATGCCGCGACCGACACGCGGGAGAGAACGGTGAGCAGGTCGAGGAGACGAACGTGTTTTGTCGTCGTGTCTGGGTCATGACCGATGTTGTTAACGACAACCATTTGGGGCCTCTCGGTCCGATCACGCGACAACAAACGGTAAGTGGGCATGGGGCGGCCTGTGCAAGGAGACCCACCACTGCTGGCAGAACAACTGGGCTGAGCTCAACGCCCCAAAATGTCTGCCTCTCAATCCCAGGCGACAGCACCGCCCCCACAGGAGCAAGAAAAGGAAGACAAGTTAGGATCCAACTCGCGAGTTGTAGATGCGTTGGCCGGTACACCCACTCTCTCCGACTTCGTCCACACCGTCCCTGCACCCTTGGTCGCTCTCCTAGTTCGCCTGGCCCCACCAGTCTCATCCCTACGCTATGTAGCTCAGTTGCTTAGCTGGAAGGCACCATGGGTGGATTGTTGGCTACTTCTCGCTGCCTGGTGGGCCTTCGTCCTTTTTGCCGACTTGGCGTTGAGGTCCGTGTCTTTCAAGTCACGTAAAACCACGCACTGATGGCCTCAAAGATACTTTCTTCCTGTAGTAATAGGCTCCACTGTATTGTACTTCAGAAGACGGCAACCACAAAACTACCTGTCGCAACCCGTGACTGAGGTATCAGTCCAGGCGGCAATGAGCGACATCACTGCTCTCCTTGTCCTCCTCCCATCCCTCCCTACTCTCCCACCCATTCTCTCCTCCTCTGCATTTCCTTTTGCTGCTCTCTTCCGTGCATGCGCAATAGCCTCTATCCCCCATCTTATCCTCACCTGCTGCATCTCCGTCCGCGTCTTGATTGGGCTCTTCGGTACGATCATCTTAACCTACCGCGCACCTTTCGCGCATCTTTTGCGTGCCGCTCTCTGGCGCAGTGCTTTTGTGCGCTGGGCCGTTTACCGCTGCTGGGCTGAGCTCACCGGAAAACCTATGCCTACCCCGGTCCCTGTCCCACCTGTGAACGCCGCAGTTGCGACCCAAAGCGCCAACACAACCGTCGTGGCACAACTCCGGTTCGCCTTCACGGTATATGAAAATCAGCGTTGGTGGATGGGACTCGACTGGACTGCTGCGCTCCTTCCTGGGGAGCGGCCTTCTTGGTGCAGCGCCTCGCAGGCGCCGCTCCCGCCTCCCGCTGCTTTCACACTTCCAGTGCCAACGACTGCTCTCTTACCGATAGAGAGCGCACCCGATAAGCGTGAGCAGCGCATGGCGACGTGGGCATGGGCGGAGCCCGAGTGGCGCGTCATCGTACGACGAGACGGAGAGTCGTCTGTAGATGTCGAAGACTCGGGAGACACGGAAGACACAGATGCGGATGGGTGGGTGTACGGTGATAACAAATGGGAGAGCCACAGCGGCAAAGGCGGGCTTGGCAAGGTTCGTGCCCACTTACGGTCTCTCTTCTGTTTGCTTACAACTCTGGCCTCGACTTCGTACAGTACACGCGCTACCGTCGCTGGACGCGTATCGCCGTCTTAACGGAGAGCACGGAGCGCGTCGGACCTGGGCCTACAGGCGTCTTGCGTGAGGGCGGGCACCTGCACCCGCTCGATACGCTGGCTCACGGTGAGACTAACGAGAGTACTGCAGTGATGGAAAGGGAGAAAAGGGAGAAATCCAGTGCTGGGAGTTCTTCACTTGAGAGACGCACGTCAGTCGCATTGGGTGCTGTTGCTGTTGGAAGTGGTCTCAAGCAGATTCTACAAGCGGCGGTATCGGGTGCACACTAGTCCTGGTTGTATTATATAGTGTTATAAACTGAATCACAACTCGGCAAGAAACTATCTGTCTAGCCATTACATCCTCGCCAAGTGTCTCGCGATCGCACAACAACAAACCTTCCCTAGCTGTAGTCATTGGGCAAGGGTTATTGGACTTGCCTTGTCAGAAAAACTATCAAACTAATTTGTTCGTGGCTTGTCTCTCAGGAATCGATATACTGACAGTCACGTGATATGTCGTGTCTTGTAATATTACGTTTGTTGGCGCTGTTTACGCGACGCGGCGGGAGGGACGCGTCAAAAGGTAAGGCGCCAGCGCTCCGCCCCCTCAATTCTAGACACCGTCTCTCACTGAAAAACTTGGAAGTTGGCAGGGTAGGTAATCGTATTTTAACATTTTAATACTCTTCTTGCTCAATCTGGGGATTTTTTTTGACACAATCTTGATAGACTGAGCCACGACGAGCCAGATATCGTTATCTACTTTCAATAAGCATTACAAGCGATGCACCGAAAGGCTCAATTTCCTTTTGGTGGTGCCGTGCAATCAGCAACTCATCACATCGAGGTGACTCATCATCTTCTCTTCATATGATGACGTTGACGTATGTGTGTTCTCCCGTTCAAAGTACAGTAAGAGCTCCAGGGCGAAATGTCACGGTAAGCTCTGTGGCGGCTCCCTTATTGGCCAGCATGAGCTCCGCTATGGCCATACCATCACGAATACCTACGGCGAGATCGTGCAGTGGAGGCATTGGTAGGCCCAATCGTTTCTAGCCCCCCGCTGTTCTGATCAGGATGGGTGGCGCGTAACAGGGGCTGCGTGACGCCCAAGATATTGGGAAATCTCTCGTCATATGGTGTCGAACGCATCTCAGGTTTCTCAAGCTTGCGCACAGAAGACAAAGAGCGCGTGCGTCTGGCAATAAGGACACGGCGCATAGATGCGGCGGACGTTATAGAGTCACACCCAATATCGCAGCCTTCCCAGGTGACAGCCACTCAACCACCTCCTCAAAGCCCGAGAAAGCGTAAGGTAGATGACATACCGGGTCCATCGCGGGTCCAGGATACCGCCGCACCTTCCCCAACTCAGGCTGCCGCTCGCCAAGCGGCCATAGGAGGCACAGCTTGGGAGGAAGGAGCTGATGCTGAGGACATCATAGACCAACAAGTCGACGAACTATACTGCACCTTGTCGTCTAACGTTGTGGGTATACAGTACTACAAAGGTGAGCCTCATTATTTAATATACACGAGTGCCTCCGAGATGACTTGCATGGCAGGCCTCGTTGACGCTGGTGAGCAAGTCCTCCTCATCAGAGAACCGCGCAACAAATATGACCGGTAATATACGAGTTGCGCTCTCCTTGAATCGAATATGAGTGTCTCATTTGACGTCTAGAAATGCCATTGCGGTGCAGAATATAGGCCGTACACAAGTCGGCCACATACCTCGGCAGACAGCCGCCAAGCTTGCGCCCATTATTGATGCGGGCCTGATCACAGTCGAAGGCACCATGAATGAGGGAAATTGTACGATTCCTGTCTATTCATTGCGACCGACCTTTTCATGATGAGTTTTGTAGTGGGCAGCTTCAATTATTCCTTGTCGGTGTAAGTACAATGCGAGTGTATGCGATACATGACTAAATAAAATGCAGCACTCTGAAAATCTACGGAGCTGCCGACAAGCGTGGCCAAATTGAGCCAATGCTTCGGTGGGCCATGCCAACTCAAAATAGGTCCTCATCTTCGAGGTCAAGCGTTCGTCCATACGAAGCAACCTCGTCCTACACATCCTATGCAGCCTCTGAATTCACAGGTTACGATCCACGATCGTCTGGATATGGGACAGGCATACCTTCAAGTCAGACGGCAGAAGCTCTCAGGAAACAACAAGAGGAATTCGCTCGCGCAGCAGAACTCAGGCAAACGCTCGCAAACCTCGAGAAGGTTGATGATGAGGACCGTCGTAGCTCACTCCTCGACACATTGTGTTCGACGGACGATGTGTTGAATTTGCCAGAGCATCCTAGCCCACCTGGCATTGCGAGCGGCGAGCTCCGCGTTGACCTATTGAGACACCAAGTATGTGACCATTCAGTCCTACAAGACTGAACGGGTACTCAATTTGCCCGCGTGTTGACAGAAACAAGCGTTGCAATGGGCGATTGAGCACGAAAACCCGACGCCCCCAACGAAAGAAAATGATAAGCCAGTGCAGTTCTGGCAATATCGAAAGACAGGCTCCAAGGCGCGTGCAGTCCCTTAATCGTATCGAGGTGTTTATTCACTGTTATGCAGGCTTATTACTACAATAGTTCGTATTCATCATAATTTGGCTTGCAGTGCGACTCACATCGTGCTCTAGTTGTAACGAAAACACCCCAGGAGGTCCCCCCAGTGCTCGGGAGGGGCGCTTTGTGTGGCGATAGCATGGGCTTGGTACTGGTTCTCTTGATGTTGTCACTTTGTTGGGTCTCATGTTGTATCCCATAGGGGAAAACTCTGACGATGATAGCCCTCATCTTGGCGACGAAGAATGAAGTCTCTCCAGAATACAGCAAGGGCACGCTTATTGGTATGTCAATCAATCGCGTTCCACTTTGTGGCTGAAATGTGTTTTAGTTGTCCCACTATCTGTGCTTTCCAATTGGGAAAAACAGATCCAAGACCACTGTACACCAGGCACTCTGAGTTCCGCTGTCTACTATGGTGCAACCCGTGATATGTCTGCAGAGGAACTGCAGAGGTATGACATTGTCATAACCACGTATCAAACTGTGGTCGGTGAATATAATGGTTTTGATGAGGCGGGAAGCAAGAGGCGGAAAAAGGTAATGGGTAGCTTGTTTGGGGTCTCGTGGAAGGTACCTTTCTGCTTGTCTACCTCAGCAGTGACAGGAATTCCTGCTGACGTGATCCTAGCGTATCGTCCTGGATGAGGGCCACAATATTAGGAACCCCAAAACGAAGATGGCGCAATCGGTGTGCGCGCTTGCTGCTCAACGACGATGGGTTTTAACAGGCACACCGATAGTGAGCTCCATTCTGTCCTCGAGTTGACCCGAGTTAATATCTTTTATGCAGATCAACGCTCCACAGGTAAACGTTCGGCACGAAATCAGACCGATCCTTTACTTAATGAATTGTTAGGATCTAGGCTCCATTCTCACATTCCTCAGGATCTGTAGCCCTCTCGATAATCCTGAATTCCAGAATCGGTTGCTCCTACGCCCACTGAAGCACGGCAATCCAGCTGGCGCAGAGCTACTCCGAGTAGGCGCTTCAGAAACAAAGAAAACCCGTATACTGATAGAACATTTGCCAAGGCTATCATGTCCCAGATTTGTATTCGACGGACGAAGGAGGTGCGTGGAAGCTGAAAAATAGCTCGCGCTGTACGTTGACTGTGCATAGATGCAAGATAGCAACGGCAATCACCTTGTTCCATTGCCAGGGGTGCGTTGCAGTCCAGGCCTGCGAGACAAAGTAGGCGGTTTACACTAGTTCTCTAGGTGGAAATGACCGTCGTTCCTGTCACTTTGCCTCCTGAAGCAAGGGTGCGGACTCTTGCCTAGCCTTCTCACTCTACCTCACTATTTGCATCAGGAACTATATGACACCGTTGAGCAGTTGTCCAAGGAACGCATTGAAGGCTTCCTGAAGGCATCTAGTAATCTAACCTCGTTGGCTGTATGGCGAGTATCCTTACCATTTTGTTCAGCTATTCACACCCCATTAGTTTTCAACCAATGCCCTGAGCATGCTCACCCGCCTACGCCAACTGGTGCTGCATCCCGGCCTCATTCCAAGCGACTACGTCGAGCAACTGCGCTGCATAGAAGACCAAGAGGATAGTAAGATACAGGTCACACCTGAGGAAAAGGAACGCCTGCAAAGTCTTCTTTTGCAAGCCATTGAGGACAACGAGGAGTGCCCCATTTGTTTCGGTATTCTAGATGATCCTCGGATTACTGCTTGCTCGCACAGGTTCTGCTTAGCCTGGTGAGTTCAGGTACTTCTGGACTGCAATGGCGAGCTTAACATAAATCAGCATCATGGAAGTCATTGCTCGTGATGCTAGGTGCCCTATGGATCGTCGTGCCCTTGGTATCAAGGACATTTTCGAACCTCCTCCGCCGACCGAGTTAACACAGGCCCCTATCCGTACAGAGGGTGACGCGATGGACCTGCGTGCCGGGTCCTCGGCTAAGATAGACCAACTCGTGCATCTCTTGCGCCTAACACCCGAGAACGAGAAGTCGCTGGTATTCTCCCAGTTCACAACTTTCCTAGATAAAGTGAGTTCACTGGCTTGACTTTTTCTGATTACCCGCGTTGACGCTTGCGAGAAAAAGATTGCAGAGGTCCTTGATAAAGAAGGGTCAGCAACATATCCCTCCTGCCTGCATTTTTGTGCTCACTCATGATATACCTCTGCAGGATCCCGTACCTCCGATTCGATGGCAAAATGTCCGCAAAACAGAGACAGGAAACCTTGGAGACATTCTGTGTCCCCGTTGAACCTGATGCCCAGGAGATTGCAAATGTTCACCTAACCCCAATGGTTCCGGTGTCTGATGGGCAACAGATGAGACGCAGCGCGAGGTCTTCACGCCGAGAGGGCCAACAAGCAGATGCCATGGCGTTTTACCATGAAGATGATGATGACTTCGTGCCCCAGATGGATGCCGACAGCGATGACGGTGCTGATGGCCCCCATACGCGGAGTAAAAAGGGCAAGGCTAAAGCCAAGGGCAAGCGCAAAGCAACGACTCGATCACACCTTACCCTGGCGGAGGACACCGCCATGAATCGTTCGCCGATCCTTCATGGAGTGAACCCTAAGGTCATGCTCATCTCGTTGAAGGCTGGCGCACTTGGGCTTAACTTGACGGTCGCAAACAATATCTATCTGTGAGTGCATTTGAAGATCGTTTGGGACCACGCTGACTCAGAGATGAATAGGATGGACCCGTGAGCTTAGAACAAATAACATATGGGGATGCTTGGCTCATATCCCATATTTAGTTGGTGGCAGGAAGGCATCGAGAGCCAAGCCATTGACAGATGTAACAGGTAAGAATACGACGAGGTTAGTTGCAAAGGCTGAGGGTGTTATCATTATAGGATTGGCCAAAAAAGGGCGGTCCATGTCTACCAGCTCATTGCTGAAAATACAGTAGAGGCAAAGGTACGCGTCCAATTGCTTTTGTGGATTATCATGTTGGTCACAGGCCATCGCTAGGTCCTTGAGATACAGGACAGGAAAAAGAAATTAATTAAAGAGGTGACGCCAAGTAATGATGACATTCTGGGAGCGTGTTGCTAACTCCTACCTCATAGGCGTTTTCGGGTATAAAAGGCAAAGAGACGCAGCGTCAGAAGAAAGAGGCAAGGTTGCAAGGTTCGGCATCTCGTCTACCATTCGAATCACTTCTGACCCTTGATTCTCAGAACTTGTCGAACTCTTCGGCATACGCAGACAAAACGCCGGTTAGCCCCAGCTTTGCTTCTGAGTGACAGTCCTCTGCCACCTACCAATTACCCCGTGCCGAACGGTCTGTGGCCCCACTCGAGACGCTTCAATTACATACGTGTTAAATCGGTTTCATATCGTATGTCGCACAATACAATAGAACTTAACTACGAGATTATATAGCGCTCGTATCTTTGTTTAATAATATACTAGTCCAAGATGTTTGGTGGTAGGGTACATGGTCCTTTGTGTAAAATGTTTACTGGGCTTGCACACTGATGTAATGTGGCCAAGGAATCGCAATCTCCTGACCCTTGTTCTGCTTTGATTGTCATCTCTATCGTCACCGCCACCAATAGAGAAAGTCTCTTAGTTTTTATTGTAAAATTATGGTAAATTGGGCTAATCATAGGCCCCATATAGGGCATCCTTTTTGAGAAATTGGACTAGTTTTTCCTGTTGATTGTCATGTTCAACATTTGCAGAATTTGACCTGAGACAACTTTTATTTCCTGAAAAGCATTTAACACAGGGCCAAAGAAAGGTTTATTTTGGTCTGTCCTAACAGATGTGACCTTTGGCTATAATTTTCATCTATAAATGGAGATGGTTGAACTAAAACTGCATTCTCTAGCATCCTCTTTGTTGAGTGTAGTGTGACAATGCTGTAAGGTACTCATCTTGGATTGGAGCAGTAGCTCGCTCGGGAGATCCATGCACAGGGGAAGGGCAGTCACACTGAGGCAGGACTAGTTTGGTGTGACATTTGACCCTCTCAAATATCATATAGAACAACTTCATCAAATCTACACCAATTAACCTATAAATCTGGTATATTACCCTTCATGTACTTGAGTATGGACCTGTACACTTAGATGAGCCAAAAAGGGCCAGTGGCCATCGTGTAAAATGAAATACAGTCTGGTGAGACAAGACAAGGACCAGTGAAAGACTGTACTGCAATTCGACCCAGCAGAAATAACTACCGGCATAATTGTGGCGCAAAGCGCACTACAACATCATAATATGTGACAACCAGGTTTACATGTGGACATGACGTTTGAGACCATTTGTTCAACACCGAACAATAAGCACTCCAGCATTCCTGGAATCCAGTGTATGTGTAAGCCCGCGTCTAAGATCGACCAAAGTGAGTATAAAGAAAAATAGATGTGGCACTCTTTACGCACTCCTTGCAGAGTTGTTGCAAAGCTGGCCGGATTTTCGCCTTGCCATCCTGCGCGTGCAACCCCTTGCCTATTTTAGATTAAAACAGTTGAGAACAACATACATAAAAAGAGACCGTTAAAAAGGCGCACCGACGATGAAGCGGACAGTGTTGTTGACCCTCCCGGTAGCCAACTGAAGTTCCCGCTTCGCGTAATCAAGGGCTTCTTCGACGTGCAAGCCATGAAGGTCAATCGTTCCCTCGGGATGACCCTGACGCCACAAAAACATGTCGAATACGTAAGACCTTGGCAGATGGATGGCTGCGTACCTTGTTCTTCTCCTTGAAAAGGACCTTGGCTGCCTCCTTATTAAGATACTTCATGGCGCTCTCATGCACTTGAGCATCTCGTCTGTGTCTAGCCTCAGCATCGTGGTCCCCCCTTACCCGTGCGCGCTGCGCCCGCTTGCGCGCCTCCTGCGTCTCGTGCTTCATGCGTTGCGCCCTTTTCCGGAGTTCCTCTGCAGTGGTGGCTCCCCTGATGATCGGGCTCTCGTCCGACACGACATTGGAAAGGTCAGAGAGTGGAGATCGCGAGGCATTGAGGATGGCCCCGGATCTGCCGGATCTGGTGGGCACCTGCAGATCACTGGAAGAAGGGGGCTAAGTGCGGAAGTAAGTCGGTGGGGATTCGAACAATATGAGGGCACAAACAGCTACAGCTTGAGCCGCAGAATGATGGCGCGGGGGAGCCTGTCTAGCATGTGGTGAGATATGACTCGAGTAGGAAACGTTACTATAGGTGCGAGAATCGAGTACTCGGGGGTAGGAAGGGCCGTGGGAGGGAGGTGGTTGGTAGGTTGGCTGGATTGTGATGCTACCGTAACGCGGTGTTGAGACATGGTAAGGGAGACCACGAGCGCCGTCGTCGTCGTCGCCTTTGCAGCGAGAGATACAACAGTAGACGGCAAAGAAGGCTGATGCAATGAGGCCGGTGGTGAGCGTGAACAACGGCATGTTAACCCGCTGGTCCCAGAATCCTACAGCGATAGACCGAGACTATATAAAGCCGAATACGGCCTAGACATGCTGCAGCCATGCAGCAAGAA
>QLOT01009050.1:18129-31539 GCA_003313875.1 Russula aff. compacta | reverse complement strand
TCCTTCCACGCGATGAGCGGGAATCGGGCGTAGGTTTTTGAAGTCAGATCTTTCAGGGGAGATGTGGGCGGAGGCGCCAGAGTCCAGGAGAAATGGCATCTCTTTAGCCTTAGTCAAGAAAACGCGGGCGACACAGGAACTGATAGGAGAGGCTTTGGACTCAGTGGCGTCGACAGAGCGAGAGAAAGAACGCCAGTCTAAAGAGGCCTTTGAGGGGCCAGACAGGGCTAGATAACTGGAGAACGCCCCCACAGATCCTGGTGTCGACGGTTCCGGTTCAGAGTCGGACGCAGTGGGGGAAATGTGTGCAGACGGCAGGCGCGCAAGGCAAGCAGAGCTTGTAGTTTCGGCGGGCTTGCGTGAGGTTGTAGTAGGTGCACGCACGTAAGTGACACCATGAAGAACGAGGGTGTCGTCGGTGGCAGTGTTCTGGGCGGCTGAGGGATCTACAGTGTCCGAGTTGACGAGTCTGGCAGAGTCGGGTCTGGAAGGGGCAGTCGTGGACGTAGGAGCGGAGGGAGGGCGACCAGTGCGGGACTGAGCTTGTTTGTATGCTTGTTGAGCGATGCGGGCTTCCTCTATTGTGCGACCTGCCATTTTTCCTCCAGGACGCACGCAGAAGTCCGCGAGATGGCCAGGGCGTTTACAATGAGTACATAGCATACGTACCCGTCCTTGACTTTGAGCCGCGAGAACAGTGGAATTGGGAAGCAGATTTTGCTCCTCACAACGCTTGACGAGATCAGCTTCCTGTTCCAGTCGACGCATGAGAGCGTTTGAATTGAAGGAGGGGTCTTCCACTAGGCTTATGAGTTGCGATTGCAGGTTCTCGTAATGGCTGCTCAGATTGTTAAGTAACAGCACTGAGCGAAGGTGGTCATTGTCGAAGGGACCCATGGCTATGATGCGCTTATAGAGAGCGTTGGTCTCATTGAACGTCTTCATAAGGGGTATCCCGGGTGTGCAGCGCAGCTCAAGTGCTTTCTTGAGAAGAATGACTTGGGCGTGAAGTCCCAGTCTTTCATGTCGCTTACTGAGTGCATCAAAAACGCCTTGCGCGGTCTTGAGTCGGAACACGAGTTCGTAGTCATTGTCGGAAATGTGTGAGAGGATGAATGACCTGAGGGATTCATCGTTGGTGGCCCAGTTCTCATGGGAGTCAGGGTCAGATGCCTCATCCGGTTGGCAGATTGTTCCTTGCAAATACTTGGTGAAGCCTTGGCGGGACGCAGTGAGTGTGACGACTCTGCTCCATTTTGTCCAGTTGGCTTCGTCAAGATCGAGAATGAGGTCCGATGGCCATGCAGAGTCGTTGAGATATTGGACCGCGATGGCGCGATTGCGTTGATGGGCAGATGTGGTCGTGGGCGTTGAGGCCTCAGGAAGGGATGTGTGCGCATGAGTAGGAACGGGAGTGGCGCCAGGAACGGCAGCGGAAGGGGGGGGAACTCCTGGACCAGGCAGAGCGGCCGGATCCAATGATGATGAAGCCATGATGTGGATGATTGTAAGGAATGAGATGAGTGTCCGAGAATTGGCGGGCAAGAAATACCAGGGACCTGGCGGGCAAGAAATCTGAGAGCTGGCGGGCAAGAAATGGGGGTATATGCAGCAGGCTTAGGCGCGGGCAGGGCCCATAACCTATTAAAACCTAAGACGCGTTAGTCCCTCAGCTTCAGGAGTAGAAGACTGAGGGTACGAAGTGCGCGTGGTCTAGGTATATATAGTGTAGCGTAGGTGTGCTGGTAGATGACGCTAATGACGTCACTCACGTGTTTGTATCGTAACTTCTTACACCAGCCAGCCCCTACAGCTCCATACTCTGGATTTTCAACTTACTCGTTTTGTCCATACATGTAGCTTAGATAATGTATATAAGATAAAATACTATATAACTATTATTTGAATGTCAGACTTTATTACATAAAACATGTATTACTTCTGAGCACGTGATGTATCCAAGTTCTGGGAACATGGTCATCAGTTGCAACCGGGATGTAGAGCTCAATTGACCACGTGTTTGTCATGTGGGTGGATGTGAAATTATGCCAACTGTTGACCTGAGGCATGGCAGTCTGCAACCAGCTGTCAAGTGGGTCCAACAGGGTCCCTTCTGAGCTCATCACCATAAGCATCCAGACTTGACATGACATCGAACGGTTGAGAAAGTAAAAAGTCTTCAAAATAATCATTGTTGTCCTTTAGATTTGCTGCACCACGATATTGATGATGTGTGCAAAGCACCTAATAGTGTTGATCAATTAGTCATCAGAATAACACTTGTAAGAATAGTATGTACTGAATGCGATTTCTGACATGGTGAAATTGTATTGTGTGATCGGATGCATGAAGAAGTGATTCAAGCTTCTCCATCATTGTGTTGTTATTTGATGCATTATCAAGTGTGATTTGGCCAATCTTTACACAGATCAGCACACATCTTATCAGCAGTTGAGTGCGTGGATGCACTCCATGCACTTCTGCCCCCTCAAAGATAGTCCTACCTTGTGAGCGATCCCAGCATTTTGAATGATACCTATCAAGATCTGGCCAAGGTTCTTGCCAGAATGGTTGCCAATAACTTCTTGAAAGGCAATCAGAGCAGCGCAGAGCTCCAATTTACCATTCTTCCCCCTTTGCATCCAGTGAGCTGTAACTGCTATGAACAAACGAAGGTTCATGTCAGACCACATGTCAGTAGTCAGCAATATGTGGCCCAGTGCAAGCTGATGTTGGCGAAGCGTGAAGCATTAGCAATCAAGGTTAGATTAAGATAACACAACAAACCTGTAGATTCATTTTGAGATTTGCATACTCGTCATCAAATGCACCTTTAAGTAATGAATGTGCCTTTGTTCTGTGTGGGATATCCTCATCTTTGAGGCCAGCGGCATGGCCAAGGTATGTGATTAACATGCGAAACTCAGCATTATCGATAATGCTGAGAGACTATAGCTATATTAGACAGTGTACAATGGGAACTTATAAAAGACTTACCTGGTCATCAACAACTATCCATCAGAGCAGATGCTCAAGGAAAATCATCAATTGGAATGGTTCATTAGTGGGACAATGTTTATGACGTTCAACCTCCTGTGCTTCCTTCTGTAGATAACCTTCATAGATTACCTTATGACAAGACATGAGATGCTTTCACAGTGTTGTCACAATGCCACCATATGTTCTATAAGCCTTCCAAGTGTCGTCTGCCCAGCAGAGATGACATGCAATGGCTGGAGACTTTGGATGATGAGATAAGATTGGCTCATCATCTTTCATCAGTGTAGGTTCGTTAGATTCTATAGGCCAGAACCACATCCAAACATTGCTGAAGCGTGCATCTGATTTCTCTGGTGCCATTGTGAAGTGCTGGGCATGGAAATCTATGGGTGACAGAAAGAAAGTGGACCCCAAACCAGCTGATGGATCATTAACGATTGCCTCAGATGTTGTGGGGCCAACTCCACACGGCATGTTATCGAGACATTGAGTTTGTTTACTGGTATTTGATGAACTCAACTTTATTGCTGTTGAGCAGGTTGTGAGGTCAGTATGTTACATTTACACATAACACAGAGACTCACCTTTGTGCTTCCGGGGTGGCACAGTGCCTCCATCCCTTCACTTTTGCTTCTTGGCTTGATTAGGCTGAGTTGGTGACTTGATATTCAGTACACCAATATAATTATTTCCCTGTGCAAAACCCATAGTTAGGAAATATGGCATATGCGGCACACTGGACAGTGGACCAGGTGGAGTTGGGCCAAAGAAGCCATATGGATTCAAGGCAGGGGCGAGAGAAGGTATGCTGGGAGGTTGCAACAATACTGTGCCAGTCTCTTGTGGTTGAGAGCCAGGTACATGGAAAGTAGAGCCATTCTGCGGCAGCAGGAAGCCAGAATAGAGACTCTCTGTGTCACCGGTGAGAGCAGTGACACCAGACGCCGTCAGTCTGAGAGGTTGACTTCACTTCGGTCCGACTCAGCTTCAGCCTCTATTACTCGAGGCGTGTAATAACTCGTTCAGCTTGATAGCGTCTCGTTGATAGTACTAGAATCTTCCCTGACTCCAGGGTCGCTTGCAATGCGTGATGAACACAGAAGTAGGCACAGAATGCTGAGAATCGGCCAACAAGCCACGGTTGACCTAGAAGCGATAAGAACACAAGTCACTACTCCTATTGGACAGGAGACTCGACTTAGAGTCTCGTCTCCTAGCTCTGCTGGTACAAGTACACTACAGGACGGACCAAAACCGTCCTAGCTATCGTAATACTGCTTACTATGTGCCCCTGGGGCTTACTGAGGCACTCCACTTCCTTACAAACACGGCTGACAGATCCTAGGACACCCACACAGAAGTCCGAACAGTATGTTACCAACCCCAGGCCTAGACTGCTCTACCAGTCCTGGGGGTTAAACACGTTCCCTCAGCCTGTCAACAGTGGTTCTCTCCCATCCGTGGGGCCGCTCTGTGACACTCTGGGTATGGATGGTGCATGTCTTGAATGATGCTGATTCCAATGAGACACAAAAACTATTGGCTATTGCCACTATATAAATGTGAGTAATGTTGTGCTAGAATGTACCAGAATGTGTGAAAAATATGCTAGTGCTCTAGCATATGACAGCAGACACTGGCGACAAGCTGGCCCTGAGCGATCTAGCTGTCAACGCCATTGAAGTGTAGGAAAAATGGGAGGCGCGCGCGAGGGGGAAAACAAATGTATATGCCGATTGGGAATGGGCAAACGCGCGCCCTACGCAGTTTCTAGATACAAAACTATTTATACTATCCTAATCGCAATATATCATTAATGAGAAAATAAAAGATGCAATAACACGGAATTAAAACAATCCGCAGGAGCTCGATTTTCAACACACCCCCACGAGCGAAGCACGGTGAATGCACCCCCGGGTTACCAAGACCCTCGGCTGCGGTGACGGACTTGCTGGTGGCGGTACGGGATGGCACAGAAATGGGCGGACAGGCATTGAGCGTGCATGGTGAGTCGGCTGGTGGACGCACCCGAGTTGGGCTCGGGTGTTCGGTGCGTCGGCGGTGGTTTTTCCGGTCCCATGCCCGCACGACATTGGGCGGCCCAGCGGGCCTCGGCGGCGAGCGATGCGCGACCAAGAGCGATCTCGCGAAGTGGCTTGCGTACGGATATGGCCTCCAGGGCCCTCCAAACTTCATAGCTTCATCATTCATCTTCTTGAGGGACGTGGCGGCAGTGGCAACGGCACAGCGATGGCGAGTGCGGCGGCGCGACGCGTGACACGGACACGTGACGGGTGCAGGGCTTCGGCCCCCTGTGGCAGGGTTCGGCGGCGACAACGGCGGCAGTGGGTAGCGAGGTTCGGCGACGGCGGATTCGACAAGTACAGGGCTTCGGCCCCCCTGCGGGCAACGACGGGTTCGGCGGCGGTGAATGATGGACGACGGGCGACGGGTGATGGGTGATGGGCGATGGGCGACGGCAGTGAGTAACGACAGGCGTGAGGGTTCGGGCCCTCAATGGCGAAGCAAACGACGAGGGTTCAAGGAATGGTTACCTGCGCGTTTGTGTAGGAAAAACGGGAGGCACGCGCGAGGGGGAAAACAAATGTATATGCCGATTGGGAATGGGCAAATGCGCGCCCTACGCAGTTTCTAGATACAAAACTATTTATACTATCCTAATCGCAATATATCATTAATGAAAAAATAAAAGATGCAATAATGCGGAATTAAAACAATCTGCGGGAGCTCGATTTTCAACATGAAGCCCATTGAACACGATAGAAGCATTGTTGCTGAAGATAAACTTGCAGTGAAATCACTACAGTGAAAGCAGGTTGCATCAAAAGAGTGTTTGAGATATCAATTAGCCCCAGGATCTTAGGAGTATGCCACGAGCGCACAACTTAGAGACTCAGCTGTGAGTCTGTGATGTATGCAATGTGGTGCCAATCCAAATATGGTATTCTCATCTAAATATGGCAACAGTAATTCTAACTCTTGAGTCGACACTCGGCAACTCCGAGTCAACTCTGACTCTGCGGCAGTGTTGGACAGTCATGACTGAAAATCCTAAGTCAAGTCAATTCCCATGGTCAAAAGTCAGTGAAGTCACTGACTGTCATACTATCCTGACCCCACTCATCAGCCACCCCCCACCTTTGGTCACTCAAATATCTCATCCATCTTTTATCCTACCCACACCAAATTTTGAATAGTGCATCTAATACATCATATGAACTACTTCCAAGCTTTTTTTATTGAGTGAAATGCTCTCTGTGGCGAGAATGAAAAAGTGCCCCTTGTCACACCTGCTGACTAATGCCCTTCCACTGACCCTTGGATGGACCCACCTTTCAGACAATCCATGCACCACCCATGTGTCATCAGCCATACAGCAGAGTTTGAATAGATCATGCATCACAGGTGTGACTGACCAAAAGGTGGGGGTGGCTGATGAGTGGGGTCAGGATAGTATTGACCGACAAGATGGTGGGTGAGGGACGGATGAGCCACCCGGCCCGACATTGTGCGGACAGTGACGTGATAGATGGGCATTTCTAATTATGGGTAAATTTTACCACCTGCACAGAAGGTCAAACAAAGTCAAGCCAATTTACGGTCACATCATGACTAAATTTGACCGGCCATTGACTTTTCTTGACTGTCAATGACCGGCACATCACTGCGAGTCTGCGGCAACACTAACACCAGACCCGAATTCATGTACCGACCGACTACACTTTTTCTGTCTAGCCTTGCCCTAGTCGGCGTTGGCGTGGTGCACGCTCAGGCAACTGGCGGGACCCTTGCCGACTACGCGCCGCTCGTCAACCAACCATGTCCCAACGTCACGATCGACCCGTTCCTGCGT
The DNA here is from genome assembly GCA_003313875.1 of Russula aff. compacta. Taxonomy (NCBI): domain Eukaryota; kingdom Fungi; phylum Basidiomycota; class Agaricomycetes; order Russulales; family Russulaceae; genus Russula; species Russula aff. compacta. The sequence goes on along the minus strand of QLOT01009050.1, from coordinate 24,665 downwards.
GTCTTCACGCCTAAAAACCAATCCCTGCACCCGCAAGAAGAAGCGTACGTCACCACTCGTCTGAACACCACCATCCCAGCCGCCTGGTCCGACTGGGTCGGCAACGGCTCGGGCATCGGCTACAATCTTTCCGAGTTCAACAATAAATTCCCCAAGATCGGTATCGCCATAAGTGGTGGCGGATATCGTGCGGCACTGTATGGAGCTGGCGTACTCTCCGCGCTCGATGCGCGGAACGAGTCGGCCAAGGCGGCTGGGACAGGGGGTCTTTTGCAGGTCATATCATATTGGACTGGGCTCTCAGGTGCGTCTGTCTGTCCTTCTTTCCTTTGTTTGTTTTTCTTTGAAACAATTCGGAACCAAAAATGTGGTGTTTATTTTTTATTTTTTCAATACTTACGTGCAGCTGCTTGCATGCACGTTTGGTTGGCGTGTTGTTGTCGAGAAAGGAGCGCGTGTTTTGTTGACATGCTCTCTTTCACACGCAGGAGGCTCATGGGTCACTGGTTCGGTTTATATGAACGATTTTCCGACTGTCAAGGACATGGTATTTGGGAACGGTGATAACATGGGCGGCTGGCTGCTCGACCTCCCGCTTGCCACTCCGAGCGGCTCCGATATCTTTTCCCATGGGAATCAACAATGGTACGGAAGCATCCTCGCGAGCGTCTTTGCCAAAGGAAGCACAGGAATGTAAGTCGCAACGGCCCCTTGCCCTTACTGTCAAGATGGGCTGACTGTGGTACCCCCCTCCACCCTCCCACTCGCTCCCGTCTGTCTCAGATACACGAGTCTGACTGACCCATGGGCGCGCATGATATCCTACCACTTTTTAAATCAGACCGATCGCGGAAACTTTTTCGCGAACGACTCTGCCCACGGCGCGGGTCAGCGATGGTCCGACGTGCCAACTATCTCTTCGTGGCAGCAGCACCTGGTGCCGTTTCCGATCATCCAAGCAGACTCGCGGCCCGCCAATTCGAATCTGACCATCGCACTTCCACCGACATCCATAGTGTACGAGGTGAATGGAGTCCCTCACCCTTGATGTGTTCTGGACCGTTTGCTCATGTGTGGTGCTGCAGATCACCCCCATGGAGTTTGGGTCTTGGGACCCTAGCCTCTCTGCCATGATGAACATGACCTATACAGGAACGCACTTGAACAACGGCCAACCAAATAACGCCACTTCGTGCACCACCCACTTTGACCAAGCAGGGTTCATGATGGGCACTAGTGCTAGTTTGTTCAATGTGAGCATCTCTACGGCTCGTCATTCTCCCGTCAGACGGAGTTAGCTGACACGCGCCTATTCCTTAGCAAATTCTCGACTTTGCCCATAACACCATTCAAGGCTTCGACAGCAGCTCCTCAAAAAGTCTTTTACAACTGCTTAGCCGGCAGCTGGCGGAGTTCCGCACCCGCGCAGATGACGTGGCAAACTGGCCTAACGTACGCTCGTTCTTCCTGCTGTAGCTGGAGGCTGCGACTGATCGCAATCCTTAAACGGTAGCCATTCTATAATCTCTCCGGGAAAGCTAATTTCCAGGACCTAAACTCGACTTGGCTGGAGCTCATTGATGGCTCTTCAAACAGAGAGAATGTACCTCTCGGCCAGCTGTTTGTCAAGGCACGAGACTTGGACGTCGTGATCGCGGTCGATTCTACCTCTAATATCCCCACTGGTTGGCCAAAGTATGCCTTTTGTCCGGTCTCTATTTTCTAGTCGTACTGAAGGCTTTGTTTGATATAGTGGCAGTTCCTTGCTCCACACTTCATCAAGGATCTCCGAACTGCTCGGGTCTTCCCATCAGCCGTTCCCACCGCTGCCTGGAAGCCCTGCGCAATTCCTCTCTACTGGTATCAACATGCGTCCAACCTTTTTTGGTTGCTTCCCTACCCAAAATCCTCCTGAGTACCCCATTGTGGTCTACTTACCCAACTCGCCGCCGCTCGACGGCGATGACCCGGTGACCAAGTAATGCAGTTCTCAACTCTTTTTTTTTCATTGTCAGTCAACTTACACCTTTGCCCTTAATAGCTCCGCTACTTTCAAACTCGATTATCCACCGTTGCATGTGCGGCTCTTCCTTGACCAGACGCACGCGAACACCATTGGCGGCTTCGTGCCCAACACAAACTCTCCCGACCCGAACTTTGGCAAGTGCATGCAGTGCATCGCCATCGACCGAGCACGGTACAACGTCAACCCGCCCCTGGCACGCTCCTCCGTTTGCTCGCAGTGCTTCCAGCAGTATTGCTTCGATCCGAACAACCTGACGAGTACCTCGGCGCTAACAGGTCGCAAGCTCGCCTTTGTCGACCCAGATCCGCAGGGCGTCTCGGCCGTCTCGGGTTTCCTGTCCAAGGGCAAACTGGGTATCATCCTGGGTTTTCTCAGCTTGACGCTCCTCGTAGCGGGCATCTCTGGGTTCTTGTGCGTCTCCTTCTATCTTTCTTCCTTCGGGCGTTTTGAAGTTTTGATGATGATTTCGTAGAATATGGAGGAAACGTCGTCTTGCGCGCGAGGCTGCATACCACAAGGTGGCGGAGCTCCACGACGAGGATGGGGACGAGCCGCCATTTTTCTTGGTCAACCGGCAGGGTGTTGGCTCGATGCCGGAGCCCTCGTACCAGCTTGAACGCTTGAGTGGCACGCCGTATGTTCCAGAAGAACATCGATGATATGGTGTTGTTGTCCGACTCGGGTGGGGAGAATCTACACATATATATATATATCTTTCTGCGCAATATCCTTTTCCTCTTGGATACCATTTGTCGTTGCGTTGTGCACGTGGATCACTTATTGTATGGATATGGATACTGTAGGGCTTACTTAGGGGGGTTCAAGTTGTTCAGCTCCTCGCAATTCTAAATTATTGTAGCCCCTGCGAATGTTCCCTTGACAACGGGATTCATTCTTTGTATGCACGAACTTCACGGCCCTGACGAGTACGCACCTGTTATGATTTCAACGATCAACCATGCTTGGGTGATTTACAAACTTTTCTAATTTAATTTAACAAAGAGGTATGATATGTCTGCCTGATTGATCTCAGTTTGACTTATTCTCCACATTACTAGTAACGAAGGGCGCCGATGGATAGTGAGTTTAGAAGCTCACTTAACCAATTAGTACATACTATGTATGCCAGCTTCCATCCCTTGTAATAGTGGTGCATCAGGAAACCCAATGAAGAAATACTTTCTAGCTACTGACATTCACACTACAAATCTTGCAGTAGTGGATGCCATTTTCCAATTGGTGCTTGGCAGTAGTCACAAGATATGTGCACGTGATGTGTGATTCGTTCTTAAAAACTCATTTTCACGTCACGTCTACTGCACTGCATCCGACTCCAAGTACTACTGAGGCGTCACTGCTAGCGGGATTTTAAAAGCTTTCAAAGATGGAACTACATTTTTTCTACATCTGAAATGGTGAAAATTCGCCCCTGCATTACAGCACGCGCGGCTGTGCAGCTCGATCTTCCCAGATCATCCTACGAGTATGCATACTATGCCCTCGCAGGTGCGTGCAACACCCACTCTCAGGGTGCCAGCTTTTCTGCCTCGAGTTACCTTTAGTACGCGCGCGCTCCCGCGGCCCCAACTTAATTGTTTGGGTGGCCTGTACGTGCTAACAGTATCACTCTCCGTCTTATCTGCGTGTATACGATAAGATACTTCGTTTTTCCTGATCAACGCGAGTTGTTTATTGGTCAAAGTACGGGAGCCTATTCAATCTTTTGTTTTCGACACCATTCGCCGCGTTACACCCTCCTTTCCTGCTGTACCTCATTCTCCCTCGCCTCGGACTCGCGTACTTCATACCTGCGTTACCACACACAATATACGACCTATGTAGGTTTACCATGTAAGTACAGTACGTATAAAAGGGCCTCTGCAAGCCCCAGGACAATCCGGCTTCACGGTCGTGTCATCGTCGTTCCCTCACGTGAAGCGTGCCCACTTTCCTTTCGTCTCCAAGTTCACTATGAAACATACATCCTGTATATAATATATACAGTATATCTCACTAGCTTCACCCTCTAATTGAAGTGTAGTTACTGAAGTATCGAGTGAGGGTGAAGCAGTTATTCGTCCATATATGGAGATACAACATCGTGGTATACTAAGTTACAACAGATATATCCATTGAACATAACGAGCGTAGTTCTCTCTCCCCGGATGAAGCCCGAAGAACAATAAAGGTGGGAGGAGGCACCGAGACGGCTCGAGGGATATTGTGTAGCGTAGTGCTAAACTAGCTACCGTCTCGTCATCTCCACACGGAGAGAGAGACCGAATCCCTGCCCGCCAAGTCAAGTCAAAGAATGTGTTTTTTTGTTCAGCTGATTTCGATCCTTGAACCGTGAATTTGGGGCCGATCTGCCAGAGAGAGAGAGAGACCAAGGAAAAAAGGGCGGGCGGGAGGGATGCGAATCGTCTCGCCGGACGTACTACGGGCCCCAACCCGAGCCATGGTTGGTCGTCACAGTACTACTATACGGGCAGATCGACCTCGGTAGATGTACTGCTACTGGCTTGTTCGCTGGAGTGCTTCGCCTGAGATATGCCGATGGTGACTGCGTCTGTCCGTGCCATTTCCAAGTCCTGCAGCGGACTCTGAGGTGGCGACAAGTGTGCGATCTCGTGGAACTGTATCGTCACGGCCGGTACAGTCGCGTTTGATAAGGCTCCACCCATGAGGGCCCAGGTCCTATTGTTATCGCTTAGTTAGGGATCGGTGCACGAGATGGGAGCGTTTACTTCTCGTCGTTCCAGTTGAACTCTGTCATGCAAGTGTAATCTGCGAGGCCACGGTATATACGCGCTGCGCCAACGGCCATCATGATGACTTTTTGTGCAGGTAGCATGAGACGATGAATGAACATGCGGTTTTGAGAAGATCAATACTCACGCTCGGGCGGCTGGAACATCTAATTAAGCGAATAGCGTAAACGATGGGTCCTGCTATTAAGGGCGGAACATACCTGGTTTAAGTATCCTGCTCGTGTGGGAAGAAGCAAAACGAATTAGCGCCCATCGCGCTCGCGCAGCAAGTGAGGTGTGTCCCCACCGTTCAAATTCAGTATAATGAAGACCTGACGCCCGTCTCGTGAATTAGAGATCGCGTAAAGGATCATACGAGAGGGCACATACAGTAGTGGGTATTTCCGCGACGGTGACCAAAGCAAGCCAAAACAGGCCCTATTTTGCCGAGTTCGCATCACGCCTTATTCGGTAAATGATGTGAAGGGTGGCTTTTCTCACTCACCTGATGATACAGGAGACGCCAAAGACCAAACATGCCAGCTTCCCCGTAGCGTCGTAAACCGGAGAGCATCAAAATAAGCAAGACTACGTCCTCCACCAGTGTGATCGTGATGGCTCCGATGCTTTGTTCAGTATGAAGAACAACGCAGATTCCATCTGTTGAGCTCCAGACGGCGTCTGCCTAAGAAAGCAACCTCAGCGCCAAGGCGTGCCTCTGAAATTCCGAGAAAACAGTACCATCGATGTATCTACCGATACGACCGTCAATATCCAATGGGGCAAGCGACTTACGCGAAAAGAAAACGCACTGCGAATATAGATTGCGAGAGTTGCAAGCCAGGCGACGACTGCGATCGTAGTAACAATCCAATTCCGTTGCCAGATGGCAATACTGTGTGTCCCAAGGGAGACCCCTCATCAGATTTTAGACTCAAAAGGTGAACACGTGGACCTACACGCGGAGAACAATAAGGGCAGCGGCGGAAATGAATGCAGAATATGCGAAAATCTGAAGAAAGAAAGATCGTAAGTGGCCCAACATATACTGCCCTGGTCTGGGAGACAGCCATAGTACTGATACTAGCAAAACGCACATATACAAAAGTTATCCATACCTGTCCAGAGGTGTGAGTTCAGCAGAGGTCAATCGATCGGGGATGATCTTCTACTTACTTTACAATTTAACGGTCGTGTAGTGTCAAAACCAATCAATATTACGACGATAGCAAGAAGGGCTGAAAGGCGACAGCCAGAATATAGCTTGGCGTCGCCGGGTGCATGATCAGGCCTGCCAACTTACACGTGTGATTGCGGCAAGTGCTTACCCAAATCGTCCAACGATGTTTCCTCCTCCCCGTGACAATTTCCCACTCGAACCACATGGTGGTGACGTACTCCCATCTACCGACATCGTCGGTCGGCACGGCGGGGACAAAGGATAGGTTTGACTTACAAGTACATTCCACCCACCACGTGCAACAGCTTGACAAAGGCCACTGAAAAGCGTTATCGTTACTTTCGGAATTCTCGCAAGTGTCGAAGGTATAGTGGCGCACGGGCATCGGCTTGCTCGACTTTGGGATCATGGAAGTGGGTCATAACCGCCAAGACCGCTGGGAAAGGACGAGTCGAGACAAGGCCAGGCGAGGTCGAACAGGACCTTGAGATGGGGGGGGGTGGGTAAAACGACTTGCGAGTCTCGACACGGCGCTACATGTAGCAGCACTAAACTAAGTTATAAATAAATGGTGGTCCTG
>QLOT01009050.1:0-18073 GCA_003313875.1 Russula aff. compacta | reverse complement strand
GCGCTACATGTAGCAGCACTAAACTAAGTTATAAATAAATGGTGGTCCTGCAGCGTGTGAAGGAAACATCAGAGCGAACCGACGTGACAGCGGGACGTCCACATTACACGCCCCTTCTAATTGACCGGGAACTTGGATCGATCCAGGATCATCCGGAAATGAACCCAACTCGGCGCCCAGTCTCGACCAGCTAGCGTGACAGGGCCATGTGGAACAGACATCACTATTTCTTCCCTTAAAAATGCAATTATTATTCGGCTGCTCATGCAGGGATTCGTTTCTCCTTCGCAATCTTATCGGCTTTTGCAAATCGAGTCAGTCAGTCACTCGCAGTGCGCAGCCCTATCCACAGCACAGGTCTGTTCCGTCGACAGAACGTCGGCAATTAGGACATGGTCCCGTTAAGTGCGATCGATTGGGACGGTTACATGGGGGCAATGCAGTAGAGGAAAAGTAATCCAAGCAGGAGAGCAACTATGGCCCACCAGGCAGAAGCAGGATTTCAAGGAACTTAATAAATCCTCTTCCTCCCAAAGAGTGAGGCGAGCGGCAGATTACAGAGGACCTCTTAGAAGTAAGAGGCAGGTGCAAACAGGGGCTCGCTTACGTGCGGTACCATTGAGAGTTAGACCCACATGTGGGCAGTGGGTGGTTTTCTTGGACCAGACAGGTATGATGTAAGAGCCGACGAACGCGTGGCCCGTGACAAACAGATGAGTGAGCCAGCAGCAAGTCGGGACATACCTGAGGCTCTTTCAATTAATGAGTTTGCAGTGGTGTAAGGGCTTTGCACTCTGCATGGCCACAAGTGAGTGGCCAGATGGGCACCCGCCCGATGTCCAGGGTAACGGCTCTCGGATAATCTGATCTACCAAATCCAAGGGAGAAGGGCCCCCCAACAGGTCGTAGAGATCTATCTTGAGTGGCGTAGATGGCGATGAGAGAGAGGATGGTGATGTGGGAAAGCAACGAGATTGTGGGGTGAGAAAGTGTGTTGAAGCTCCAGAACACGAGAGCGCTCACGTCTGCATATTGGGGTTTACGCTGAGGCTGTCTGTAACTCGTCGTCCCAGCCCCAGTAAGACTTGGAGCCGCTGGGCAAAGATGACGAAGTGCTAATCAATCGGCGATGGAGGGTAGGTTACTCTCTGTCTGCCTATCACCATCACGACAGATTGTAGACTCGAGGGTGAACCCAGGGTGTCGGACATCGAAGTGGGGTCAGCGAACCGTGGCCCTTCAGGTATCATTGCTGCGACTTTCAGGCAGGGATGAGTGAGGGTCCAGGGACCTGGTGCACGCACTGTGATATTTGGGATGCTTGGCGACGACAGCCTGCAGCGGGCGTAGCGCAGCATTCTTGGTTGGCAGTGTTATCACCAGGGCAGGGGCGTAAGTCGTACGTCAGCCTCATGGGATGGAAGCGGTCAACGGGCTTGATGCGGAAGATGATGTCAGTTGCCAGATTTTTAGGGCTGGCGTGGAGTTCCTTTGGCAGAGAGAAGTATTAATTGGCGAGTCTGGGATACAGACAGACCTGAGCAACATATGTGAGGATTGACAACGTTAGCTTTCGATTGGCGCTATAGATCTTGGCGTCCCTAGAAGCTGGAGGCTGGATGAAGCCTTGAGGGCAGAACTACTGTAGTACGCGTGGCCACGCATGATCGAGACATGTTTATGTTTATGCCATGCAGTGGCGCCTGTTAAGACGTAAATGGCCCCAGGTACCAGTACTGTACTGTACCAGTGAGAGTGTGCACGAGAATGAGAAGCATCGGGCGTCTGGCAGCCGTGCGGCAGAGAAGTTCTGTGCTCAGGTGTCCCATGGACCCATGCCCCCCTTACCCTGTGCATGTGCATGTGACCCTTTTGGTTAAACATGCCCCTTCCACCTTATCACCGCTGCGAATTCAATCAAGGCCGCCTACCTCCCACCTTCTTTCTCAGGCGCTGCGACAAGGCCCTTGTCCGCCCATTGTCTAGCAATTTCTCCAGTTTCCTGCCGCAATGTCCTGTATGTCTTGGGCCTTATATCCTTGTCCAGGAGGGCGTCCTCTTTCCCCAAATGCAATGCTGTCATTTTGATAATGTACGTCTTTACCGACAGCGTTCCTGGACTGTTCCGGCGCTCCGCAGATGTCACTTGTCAATCAAACATCCTTTTTGCATGTCTGACAGATTCACGCATAATGCCGTACACCTTGTCTGACATGGCTTGGCATTGACACCTCGAGGTCGTCTACAAACAACTCTGGTGCGCTGCTGTGGGTCGGAAATAGATTCATCAGAATAGAATCCTTTACAATAAGCTGTCATGGAACTAGTCATGGCACACGCCTGGGATGGTCTCTGCATGCAAGCGGATCGCTGATCAGTCCTGCTCTTCTCGTTTCAAGTGCAATGTGCGCCGTGGTATTACCTACAACGACCCTTTTCTCTCCGCTTCGGTGTAATACTCCCGAAAAAAGCCGCCCCTCGGCCGAAGGGGTCAGTGTCTACCGGTCGTGTAAATAGTAAATACTGTAGGACTCAACCCGTGAGTAATAGGCAAAGTAAGAGGACACATTATACAAGCGCCCTTGCTAAATTATACACAGATGAACTGAAGAAGTTACAAGCAAACCCACAAGATACCAGACGTGCAGGTATATCCTCATATCATACGATATTGTCATCCCTAACCTTCGCCACTTGCGAGTCAAACATCTCAAATGGTTGCCCATCCTGAGTAAATACCAAGCCTCCTACGGCATTTGTTCCCTCTGCAGGATGACCCCTGTACGAGGAAGTTACGGGTACGCTTGGTGGCCTGTTCAACCATTCAACGCTAGCAGCTGCTTTAGGTGAATGATGGCTCAAGGCGGGATGGTCAACCAGTCCGCGGTATATGCGAGAAGCCCCGACAGACATGATAATAACTGGATCACAAACCGTCAGCAAGTGAAGCTCATGTCATCTCTGCACAGCAGAGTAACTCACGTGCGAGGGCTTGGAACATCTATATTGATATTGGCAATTAGTTCTATACACATCCTCTCATTCGATGGAAACACACCAGATTTAAGGGATCTATCAAAGTAGGGTCGCATTGAGTGAGGGATCATAGTATGTCCATGAGAAGCTACGTACCATTTAGGTCCAAGATAATGAAGACCTGAAGCCACTTTTAGATACCGATGCGTAAATTTCAGGATGAACGCACAGTAGGGGGCACCTCAGCAAGAGTGACCAGCAAAACCCACACCAAACCCTGGGGATAGCGTCAGCCGTGGTCAATATGTGAAGTGTGGGACGCGAAGTAACCACCTGCGTGCGCAAGAACCACCAAATACCGAATCCCTTCCGAGCATCTTTCCATCGATGGAGGCCAAATAGCATAAGTACAAGAAGTACGAGGTCGGAGGTGAACGTAGAGAAAACGCCGATCTTGCTATGTTCTGTACGCACAGCTGTACAGAACTCGCCACTCCAAACCGCGCTGGACGTGGCTGCGCCTAATAACACACACGATCAATGCTGGAGCTGGAAATCGAGAAATAGACGAACAGTAGATGCAGGCGATAGCGTTGGCGAGCCAGGTGACAGAGGCAATCGTGACGGCGACCGTATTACGATCCCATAGTGCAACGCTGGAAGAGTGCGCATTTAGGTAAGTAGAAGTGGAACGACTTCCTACTCACACGCGCAAGACAATCAAAGCTGATGCAAAGACGAATGAAAGATATGCAAACATCTGCGTGGCAGCGTTCAGGATAACATCGATGTGATTGCGTTGCAGCTTACGAAGGTCGTGATAACCCAAGCCTAGACAATGGTTCAGCGTCCCCATCGGACAACACAGAAACTAAAGAGAGTTCCTTACTTGACAGTCAATTTCCCCAGACACGTCGAAACCTATAAATTCGGATATGATGGCGAACAATGGGCACCACCGACATCCCACGTAAAGCTGAAAACGTCCAAGTAGGTCTCGCAATCCTGTGTCCCCAGGTTTAAGAGAATCATACCGGGAAGGTCCAGGTAAACTTGCGCTTCCCCGTTATTACGGAGTACTCGAAGCCGAGGTTTGAGAAGAACTCCCAGCTAAGGGGGGAGATGAGAACAGACTATACGCCGGGTAAATGAATCTTACATGTATATGCCACCCAAAACGTGGATCAGCTTGATGAGGGCAACTGCCATGCGAGCTACATAAGTGGATGTTTCCTCCGAGGCCAGAAAAACTGAACGAACAAGATTCCGCGGCGACAGTGATGGGGTCATGCCAGTTGGTCATGGTAGGGCCGCGCGGTGACAAATTAGTACTGAGCAAGGGAAAATGAGAGAGTGTCCGAGGAGAAGGGGGAAGCGACAGTCGCAACGATGGTGTGGAAGTCTAATCCAATCGTATTTTAAAGCCGTTAGTCCTCCCAATCTCCCGAAAGTGAAAGAAAGGAATGCAAAGCTCCTGCTCTCCGGTATCGCTTCGTGATCCAGTCAAGAAACGGATGTCGCGTGCATCGGTGGCATCATTCATTCAAACCACCCAAGGGGCCGGGATTCAAAACGTTGTACGCAGGCGGATAAGGATTTTCTCGACAGACAGAAGCCGCGGTATTTCCGCACCGCAAGATGGCACAAACAACCGGAATCGGGGTGGCAGTGTTTGGCGCTCGCTCAATGATCTCCGAAAAGGCCGTGGTTCACGTGAACAGAGCCCAGCGGCGCGGCTTGCCGACCAGCCAACGATCCCCAAAGCACACCGTTTCTACGCTCATGCCCATGCCATGGGTAGCACGCACAGAGGTTTGCGAACGAAGAGAGGAGCGAGGCTGTAAAAAATTGGCGTTTGTCGTAATAATTTTACATGTAAACAAATGCCCAAACACCGGACTTTTTATCAATTGTTCCTATACCGTACAGTACACCCCGTATGTCATTGCACTTGTTCCATTCATCTTGGTTGGCTGCCACCTTCTGCTAAATTCTACCGGATTCCGTTCTACTGGTACATACAGTACCACCCGCGCTTAGGATCAATAAATTACAGTATGCGCAAAAGTCCACGGCAATCCGGACGTCTTCACCACCCGAGATCATCTTTCGCTTAGTACGGTACTAGAAGACTTTACACGCTCGCCTGTAGTTTCGCCGAGGGTGTCTGTCCGGAGTTGTTGTCGCCGCGTTGTGGTGGCTATTCCCCAGTTTTCCCCGCGTGGGACTTAGGGGGGCTCTAATTCCTGCGGCGTACTTTAGCACTGCAGCAGCCGTCATCGCTTACTGTAACGACTTTTTAATAAGGATGACTTGGTCTCGGTGACGCCTCAGCGCTTTCCCTCTTGCGCTCTGCAGATGTCACGAGTCCCAATTGATGCTTGCTTTGCACATCCTACCAAACGCATGCCCTACGCCTTCCCCAAGGGCATTCCGTGCAGAAGCAAACAATGGCAAATGGCCTGGGAGCCGTTGGGCCCCCGCTAGAGTCAAGTCACCCCAGTTTTTTGTGTGCCGCCGGATTGATAGTCCATCCCAGATGCGATCTTTTTTGCTTCTGTCAACCCACCCCTTCTCCCTGGGCCGCTGTATCTACATACCCGGTCGGGTATCTCACGGCGGCTTATTTCTGACTCCCGGGGAACCTTGAGCTCGAGAAACCTTTCCCTACCGGTTTTCATCATTCCCCTGAGAAACCCTCGAGCTCGTGACCTACTTCGACGCCGCTTTACGAATTCACACGTATAAAGATGGACTCACTCAGAGTGACGGGAGATCATTCAAGTGTGAGCAACGACATCAAATTCATCGTTCTGGTGGTACGTATTCGGGACTTGTCCGACTCTTGGACGGATTTCTGTAGCCCGTAGCATGCAATATCCAGCTGTGGCATCGTACATGGGGGAATAAGTTAACAACCCATTGGAGAGTTCTGCACCCAAGCGGACTATCAAAGATGGATCATACAGGACAGCGCCACGCAATCGGGCTGCACACAAAGAATTAATACTTGATAGCGGGGAAATATGTCTACGTACATTGGGGGTAAATCTCGATAACGGGACCAATTAAGGTACACGTAGCTGGTGCCAGTAATGGGCGGGTGGAGTTTTTTTTTGTCAGGTCGTCAGACGATGTCACTTTCTGAAGGTCTGTCGCCTTGTTGCATTCCGGACCAGTCGAGCGAGGGGTCGCGGGGAGAAGTGTTGAAGTGGACCATTGCACCTCCCACGCCATGTATACCCTCTGTGACGTAGTTAAATTGTGGGAGACAAACGAACTATTTTCAGTGTCTCACCCGACTCCTTGACCAGAGCTACCTTCATCGATGCTCTTTTGGCCGTGGGATGTTCAACAAGCCCACGATGCATGCGTGCAGCGCCAAACGCCATGGTAAACACTAAATCAGGAAAGACGATAGTTAGTATAGCGTGCGCAACCCAGGATAATGGGCTAACTCGCGAGATCCAAGGACAACTATGGCGTTAGGGTCGATGGTTGCGTCAGTGAGTCCTTTCCTTGTTGGGCCAAAGGACATACCAGATTCAGGGGGTCTGTAAGTACCAAAGCCGTTGTTACTGAACGCAATCTCGCAGTGAATAAGAGAACTCCGAACCGTCTAACTTCAAGCTGAAAATCACCTAGAGGCCATCGTCAGATACTCATGTCAAATGTGTTGAAAGTGTCAACATACCAGTGGGGGCACCTCAGCAAGTGTGAAAACTATTACCCATGCAACGCCCTATTCCCGCGTCACGTTATAGGATCGAAAAATGGCCGCCACAGGAAGATAAGGCCTACCTGCCTACACAAGAGCCACACGATGCCGCCCCTTCGCTGGGCGTCTCTCCAACGCAGGGTGCCGAACAACATGAGCGAAAGCAGGATAAGATCAGTAGAAAAGGTGGTGTAGATGCTGATCTTCTTGTGTGCTGTATGCTGGACGCCACAAAAGCTTCCATCCCAGACCCCATCGGAAGTGACTATACCTGAAACATGCGTCAGATGACCTAGTGCTGGGCGAACCAAGAAAATAACCTACTATACACGTAGGAGGCAGCGTTGACGAGCAAAGACATGGAACCAACTGCGATGACGATCTTCTTATGCTCCCAGAGAGCGCAACTGGGGGGAATCACGTTCAGGGGGTACAATGACGAATCAGCTTTACTCACACGCGCAGAACAATCAAAGCTGATGCGAATAGAAACGAAGTGTATCCAAGTATCTGCGTGGGTCGCTTGAAACCAAGATCATCGAACTATTGAAGTATCTTACGAAAGTCACGATAATCAAACCCTGAGGGTAAGTTGGTTTTCATTCCAATCCGAACAACGCACGAGCAAGCAGCTTCTTACCTCACAATGGATCTCATGCGACACATCAAAGCCTAGGAACTGGACTATAACGGAGAACAATGGGCCCCAACGGCACACCAGGTAAAGCTGAATGAACATAGTATCACAATCTTTTCATGGAATTTGAAAAGGAGCATACCGGGAATGCCCAAGTAAACTTGCGCTTGCCCGTTATTATGGAGTACTCGTAATCTAGATTCGTGACAAACTCCCAGCTGGTACGAGGTGAGCACAACGAGACCAGAACAGTTCCAGGGAATGAGATGACATACATGTACAGACCACCCAAGACGTGAAAAAATTTGATGAAACCCACTGCCACGTAGAGTTTTCATCACTAGACTCCTTTGAGGCCAGGAAGGACGAACTGTATTCCATAGCAACCCTAGCAGGCAAGGGCCATTCTGAGTCGGCCATTGAGTCGGCCATAGGTTTCGGCAAGCGATCAACGCTGCGAAGTACAAATAGTAGCAAGGAAGGGAATAGAGCGTGGGTGCCAGAGCTCCATCGGGGCCATGTCGCTATCAGTTGTATTTAAATAATCACGATGCAGTGGAAACACCCTAAACGCCAGCCGCTGGATAAGCAGTAACTCACACGTCGTTCCGTGATTGCCCATCAGTCATAACGCATTAAGCCTGGCAGTGATGCGTTGCCAATGCAGCCATATTCCCAACATGCTGCGGTGCCTATGAGGCGCCAATAGAGCGCCCTGCGTATTTGAAAGCAGTTCTGACTAGAAAAATCAATGTGATGTTGATGGTGGATCTCAGCATGGCCGAATCAGCGCCGTGTAGCCGTTACGGAAGGTTTTAGGTCCCATTGGCAGTCTTCAGTCTTCAAGCCCTGTTGGGTATTGCAGATCCACGGATTACTGTGAATTCCTGCGAACCAGACAGTGTTTTACTGACTCGGATGACCAAAAAAAAAGTGTAGTTAGGTCGAATTTCAGCCAGAATATCTGCATAGCGGACGCGAAAAAGTTCAAGCCGAGACATAAAATATATTAACTCCGTTGACGGGAGACGATCAGATCGGTGTCGGAGAATTAATATTGAGGTCCGCACAGTATGTGTTTGTGATGAATTTAGCTGTAAATAATTCCGCCTGCATGTGGACTTCGTTCACCGGCTGGTGTGAACCAACACGCTGTATGTTCTACTGGCAATTTTTCCTCATTTTCTCAAGGATCACTTCAGTTTTGACCATACGAACTGAATGAGCTTACCAGGTGGCCCACTTGATCTTGAGATCTTCTCGATGCAATCTGGAAACATTCTCCTCCAGCGCCTAGCGGTCAAGGAGTTCCAATAAACACCAAGCAACGTAGAGGGCATGGAGACTCGGAAAACTACTACAACCCCTATTCGAGCATCCACAGGTTACCTTGTGGGTTACTGGGCATGTCATAAGTTCACAACGGATGGGAAGTACCTCAGCCGAGCTCACCGAACTCGACGCCGATGCGTCAGGGTTCAGGTGCCGCCCATGGCTGCTTATGCTTGGGCGCCGAGACATGAAGGAAACCCCTGAATCGGAAATTGCCGCCTCACCGTCCTCCCCGAGAGTTGTCTCGAGTCGATCTCAGGGCTAGTGGCGCAAGGCCCATACGCGTGTGTTCCGAAACGCGTCTCCGCTGCATGCAAGAATGCCGCAGATATGGACGCGCCGCCATCTCTCCCCGCAGCGTGCTTTTGCCTTCGATTTCCGTGACAGACTAGTATTCGACCTTGTGTCGCCGCCCAAGCAGTGCGGCAATGCTCCCAAAGCTTGGAAGCGCTGGCGTCACTGTCACTATGGAGGTTACTCCACCCCCGCAGTGGATGATAGGCATCGTGTCATACAGTACATCCTTACCGAGAGAATGAACTGGACTATTTCCCCCGACATCAGTTCAAAAGCGCTAATTTGAGCATTTCCAGTATCATTCCCCGTGTTAGATGTATTGCCCCCGTAATATTACAGTATACAGAATCTCCAGTTTTTCTGACCAGACCATGGTCACCAAGTAACCTCCCCCCCGCTCAGGCTCCGGCACTGTCGCCAAGGACACACTGACTAGAGGCCCTGATCTCTTTTTCCTGTCAGGCGCCAGGCTATGCTGATCATGATTTCGTACCTACCATAACGTAACTATCATTTCTCTGAGTCTGGTTTTCGCACGGTGTTATTCATCCGTATCTCTTCTGAGCCAACACCCCACTTCTGATGGTGAATTGGGGAGCCCAAAGAGTCTGTGTGTAAGTTAGAGTTCGCCGCAGTGTTGAGACCAGACCTCGATACCAGTGGAGGACCCGCAGCCTGAGGGACATCATCTGTCAGAGATCGATACGGTCTGGGGTATCATTGGTAGGGGTAGTGAAGTGCTGTAACATGAAGCCCATTGTAGCCTAGCTAGTTGTGTGTGCACTGGCATGTATCGGCGCGCCATGCGTGGCCTAGACCAGCTGGCTGTAATTGCAATTTAGGTATGCGCCTGATGCGTCCCAGGGCCCGGTCAATCAATTACAAGCACCAAACGGGGTTAATTAGCTGCGGAAAGATCAAAGATCAGACGAAGGTACGAAGGTTTATTTTGTGTCCTTGGCAAGAGGTGACTCGATCAACTTCAGCAGGAGAGCAAGCACTCATCTGGGCAGAGGCGCCTCTTCACCTGCTCAGTCAGAAATTCGACAATCTATTTGACCGCCCACGCCACGATCCATGTTCAAGTTCCACCATGACACACACCTCACCCTTAAATGCATTCTCCATCTCCTGTTTCCAACTTTCCAGTGATCCAGATTTCCATCCACGTGCTGCGTTATATGAATGCAGGGCCGAGAAAAGAATTGACAGCACTCCAGCACTCCAGTCACCTACCCGAGATTACTGTTACATGATCATCGTTACCACCACCGCCTTACATGGTGCCAGTTACTCCGTCGCAATATGAATTCCTAGTCCAAGCTATAGAAGGAGTGTGTCTTGTACCCTCAGTTGGAGTGGAGAACCCCTGGGCTCCAGTTGATTGACGTGATGGTCGGAGTTGATGGTACGTTTCGTTCCCACTTCTTTAATTTCGGTATGGTCTTCTGGGGAGCAGCTGATCATGAGATGGGGTCCGCACGCGTCGGCGTCGGGGGCGCTGACAGCCACAAAACAGGGATGAACACCTGGACGGAGCCATAGCGGTTCATCAAGCACCCTCCGCCGCGTTGGGTCGAGCAGGAACCTACCATAGTTCAAGTCATGGGATGAAACGCCCGAAAGAAACTATAGTGGGTCGGGAGAGAGGAGAAAATATTTCTATCGAGCTCAACCCGTACAGTAAGGTAAGAAGTTGGCCCTTGCATGCTGTTGCAGGGCGAAACCGGTAGCGATTCCATTCATCATTCAAGATCTGAGCACTATCCATCTATTTCGAATAGGAGATGACACATACGCGTATACGGCATGAAACCTATTCGCGAGCACTCGGGTGCATGTAATCGAGATGACATCCCCTCGTCTGCACGAATTCCTGTCGCAGTACTGGATGCAACTACCCCTCCCGTGTCCATGCTCTGACAATTCTTTGATGAGCCCCAAGTGCACGCATCCCATGCCTACTACATTGGCTTCCTCTGCACATCTTATGAACTCGGAAATCGGACCCTCAAGTATTCGTGTTCGCAACGTTTCGTTTGTGCGTTGTCCCTACCTCAGGTAACTGACACACGAAATCACTCCAATCCGTTTGAAACTTTTATGAAGAGCCTTCCGAATGTTGCCACACTGGTAGTCCTGCGATCGATCCTGATTCGCCCAAGTTGTGATGACATGGCGGTTTGACATGGTCGATGGGATTAGTAGAGGCGGACGGTTAGAGGGCAGGAGAAGCCAGCAGAAGGAAAGAAGGAATTTTGGATGAGTCTTCTCAACGATGGCATTACGCACACCCTCTAGCATGCAGGGATGACTCGGACATCAGATCATCAGACTTGCGGACCGTGTGGCAGAACATGATAGTCCCTGCCAGGTCAGAATGGGCAAAAATCACCGGGGCTTGAAGGTTGAAGGTTGAAGCAGTGCACAGTAGCTGAGCTACAAGTGCATGTTCATCACGGTGTAAAGTTTGTTTGCCGAGCAAGAGCAGTGGCTGGTGACATGTGATCCAATATGAAGTGATGGGGGAGATTCGCTGTGATCTGCGACTTAGACTTCCACCTTTACTCTATTCGGCAGTTCAACCAGTCAGCAAAACACTATGTGTGAGATAGCTACCGCATCGAGTTCCTGAAAGTCTCAGAAAAAAATTTCGAAACAATTCTCGCATCAGATGCAAGGAAGAGACTTTCAGGAGGTCCCATTCAACCCACACAGATGGTTGTCTAGCCTGTTTCTGCCTTTGGGGAAATTCACAACAAAGTCACGGCGCGGATCCTTCCATCCAGTGTATAGACCCTTCATAATCGAAACGTAGGTTGATGGTGAGGGTCAGATATGGTCATAGTTTGAGGGTTGTCAGCGTGGTGTTGATGGGCTTTCTGATGTGTTCATCCCGCGGACGATCACCTTGCATCATCTTCGCTTCTCTTTCGTCAAATTCCCTAAGACGAGTGTGACAACCGCTATTGGGGTTGACGACGAACGGATCATTGCTCACGGTGTCGGGATATTCTGGTGTCCCATTCAATAAACTCATCGTCACGAAACCTCAGAGAAACTGTCTGGGCAGTTCAGCATACTAGTACACCATTGATGGCCTCACCACTGGGGATGGTCCTTGATGTCTGCCAGAAGCTTTTGGGAAGATTTCATTCCAACTTTTGTATGACTAGACAGAATCCAAGTCTTCGTGCGTCCACAAGAATGCCACTCCGCTGGTGTCCGGTAAACACGTAGAAAGGACAGCAATTTGGGTAAAAGGAGGGAGACGGGGGTCAACACTGTGCATATGCACAAGTTCGGTGGACATTGCTTGATTCGGTGATGCCTTGCCAACTCAAAATTGAATAAATGTTTCGGGCAACACGAAAAGACCGCTGGAAGTAGGTGGTAAGGGTCCTAGGGGGTGAAGGGATACTGTTGCAATCAAAGGAGAGAATGGTATCGACGACAAGGATGGCCGCCGGCATGAGACAAGGGGAACGCAATATCTGGAACGTAGCACTAATGCTAGTCACCAAGATGGGTGGTGGTTGGCGTGTCAATGTTGAGCTACATAGTGAAATGGCCCATACGTTTCATTCTGTCTCCATTCGAGTAGGACAATAAGGCGTTCAAAAAGCTGCCAGCGAGCAACCCGTTGCTATCTGTTTCGATGGCGTCCAGCCCTGCTCACTGACAACACCGGCTTCTGCATCGGCCTTATCGCTCAGCTACAGGAGACGCTTTCCTGATTTTGCTTGTAGAACTGTAGAACAAATGGTGCATAGGACAAGTTTCAGCTTCAGGCCAGCTTCAGAGATAGTGTCCAGCAAGTGCCGTTGCCAGTGCGCAAGGTTACAGACAAGCCAAACAATGCCGGTGTTGTAACCTTGCGGCCGCCGGTGACTAGGTCTGGCTGCGAATGTCAGTTTTCAGTATCTTTTCAAACCAAATCGGATTACATAAAAGTCCCAGTAGTGAGTAAATTACCCACCAATTACCCACTCAGGCAATTCATCAACCCTAAGAGGTAATTTGAGCCGTTCTTGAGCCGTTTCTCCTGAACCGCTGCTGCTGCAGCGCCGCTCCAGAGCTGACAAAATGACCATATATGGCATAATGGCATTAGAAACGGTTCAAGCCGTTCCTGAACCGCTCAGGAGCCGTGAGCGCGTGAGCGCTTGAGCCGTTGAATGGCTCGGCTCAGCTCACATACGGCTCGGTTCAGCTCACTGAGCGGTTTCAAGCCGCGCCGTGGCAACACGAGAGGTAAATAAATAAGTAAGCGGGCCTGTCTGCGCTCGCTCTGTTTGCAGTTCAACCACCTCGCCCTCTAATTAGACCCCCATATCTACATCTGCATTTACACTAATACCATCGCCAGAGCAACCAGCAAAGTCATACCCGAAGCTGTGCAACTGGTCACCGGTCACCTTCCAAGTCAACCGCGTTGTTCAATATCTATTTCGTTTGCATCCTTAGATTGTCTATCCTGCCTTTCTTCTGAAGCCAATAATGGAGGAGTGCCCCGTAGACCACGGGGAAGAGTCCGGTAAGGAACGAAGTCAACGTACGTTCCTTTTCAGTATCTGCTGATGATCGATGATTACTGACAGGTGGGCTGTAGGCCATGTGACAATCGACGTACTCCCCAACGATGTTCTTCTAGAGGTGTTCTTTCTCTACCAGAAAGTTTACCCAACTAACCGGTCATGGTGGCAAACGTTGGTGCATGTGTGTCGAAGATGGCGACACACTATCTTTGCATCACCCCTGCACCTTCATCTGGCCCTCGAATGCAACCCCATGACACCCGTGAGGAAGTTACTGAACATCTGGCCACCCCTTCCCATTGTCATACACCACGAAAATCAGTGCTCAAATAAGGATGAGAACATCATTGCTGCACTCGCACACCATGATCGTGTATCCGAGATATATATGTCATGTCATTTCCTGGAGGAGAGATTCGCCACTGTGATGCGGGGACCGTTCCCAGCATTGACACACCTTCGTCTTGGTTCAAGTAGTGGATTGGTCCTTCCCGAGGCCTTCTTGAGCGAATCTGCGCCATCTCTACAAACAGTGACCTTTCACAGGATTACATTTCCAGCCTTACCCAAATTGCTCTTGACTACCAGCCACCTTGTCACGCTCCGGCTTCGGCGAATACCAAGCATTTGGTACTTTTCACCTGAGGCGATGGCCGCTTGCCTAGTTGCGTTGCCCAATCTCGAAAACTTATGGATCGAATACCAGATTTGGAAATCTCACCCCAATCAAACAAATCCACCTCCTTTTACACGCACGGTGCTCCCCACTCTCACTACTTTTCACTTTGAAGGCGCTAGCAAATATTTGGACGACTTTATTGCTCGATTCGATGCTCCCGTACTCCAGACCTTCTTTATAACACTCAAAGGTCCTATCGTTCACATCTCACAACTCTACAGATTCATAACTCGGGCGGAAAGGTTCAGGCTGCCCACTCGAGCCATGGTGAACATGGGGAACGTTGACTTTTCGCCCGCCTACATCATGCTTTTACCATCAGATAGTTTCAAATTGAGAATCAGTTGTGGTCCGAGGGTCTTGTCGATGGCATTGGTGTTCCAGGACCTGTCGCCTCTCCTCTCTCATGTGGAACTCCTGGAACTCTATGGCCAACCAAATACTATGAACATGGACCCTCCGCAATGGCTGGAGCTTTTCCATCCATTTCTTGCTGTTCAAAGTCTGTTTGTTTCGATGGAACTGGTGCCACTCATCGCACGTGCTCTGCAAGAGCTCACCGTGGCAAGGGCCATGGAAGTGTTGCCTGAGCTGCGTATCTTTTTCTTGGGGGGGTGTCAACTATCCGGTTCTGTGCAGGAAGCCATAGAGTCATTTGTCGCCGCGCGCCAGCTCTCCAATCATCCTGTAGTTATCTCACAGCAGTACCCGGTGGTCGATGGTCGATCATGATAAGTGCTCTCATCTCCGTTCCCTTCACGCTCAACATCCATGTTGTCTACTTACTGCATAACATTACTACTCATTCACGTCCATTGTTCGATGCTTAGGACCTCGAGGTCTCAGCTACTTTTCCTAGTTCACGATCATCTGGTGTCGTATGATATCTAGAAACTAGAATGCACTGTGACACCCGATGTAGCGGTGTGGTACTCCCATCACCCCCGAATGATCACAAAGTTGTGGTGCCGTACAATAGACCCAGGTGATGGTATGGTCCATGTAGCATGTAGTAGCTCATCAACTCCAACATCGTGGCTATGCACTGACTGGGTGAATGCACTGAGCGGTACTCCACTGACCGACCAAGTGGCAGGGATCCCATCTCCGCGAATGGAGACAAGTGATGCGTAAATATACTGCATGATGCAACTGCAACGCGACGGACGTTTACGTGGTACGCGCACAAAAATAGTACAGATCCGCATGGTATCGGCGATATCAATTGCAGGATTGTTCTAGCGCAGCACCTCGCTGCTTACTCTGTCGATCCCATCCTTTTGTCAAGCAAAGGTAAAAAGACGCTTGTCCTGGTAGGATGTAGTAAGCAAAATCCCCGGAGGTCATCACGATCTGCCCTTTGAAGTTTATAGATCGACGCTAGCGAGGCAGCCAGAGCTTTGTCTGGTCTGTATGTCACTGTCCGAAATAGATCTCACCGTTTTCCAACGGCCAGCCACTCGTTCTTCCTCTGCCTTATTGAGCCACATCAGATACCATGATATTACCCACCCCCACCAGTGCTGTACTCCGAAGAGTCGGGAACAGGCGCCGGGAACGGGAAGCACGGTACGAGCTCAAACGACATAAGCGCTCGGCCCCACGCGCCCCACATCATAACCGCATCAAAGTTTGTTTCATAATGGCAGGTAATCAAGAGAACAGCTGTGCTCGCTCGTGAAAATTAACACCAACAGGGACCGCACACGCACCGCAACTTAACCTGACCGGTCATTAATAATGCTACTTCAGACTCCCCGTTCATCTCCGCAGAACACATCATCAATGTCAGTGTGCACAGAACGTGGAAGATGCTTAGCCCGCCGTTCCCATGGTCCCCGCACATAGCCTATTCCTGTCGTCGCAGTTCTTACCCAATCCTTCGCCGTCGTTACATACAGCGCCGAGCTTTCTTAGGCTAGACGGGTTGCAACAGGTTCACACAAGGGTGGGATAGCAGCTAGTTAATCCAGACAGGAAGGGCACTGCAGTAGCTCTGATTCCTTGTCTTTCACCCACAGAGACAGAACAGAATTAAATTCCCGTTCGGGTTTGCGCTCTCTCTCTTTCTCTTCGCCCTTCTGTTCGCTCTCAGGCTCTCTCCTCGACTTAGCGCGTCACCTCCCTCGTCACCCAGAGTCCCAAGCTATCTTTCTCTTCGCTTCTTTGTGCTCAGCCTTCGTGCCCTTGGCTGCTCAGTCGTCCTCTCATTCACTGCCTCTCCTTCCACCTTGCGACTGGCTGCCATATTCTCCTGCTCTGGCCGAGTCCGCCCCACCCTCTCTCTGTGTGATCGTCTGTTCTACGAAAGTCTTTCATCGGTGATGAATTTACACCCCTAATTTTTTTCTTTCCCTTCCATGCCCTGGTATACCTGCGTTCTGTTTCACTGCGTTTTGACATTTTTTACAACTGCCTGTATGTTCACCCGGTTTATGCTACCCATCAACAATGATCGTCATATCGTCATGCTGTGCTCCGATCGCGCTCACGCTCGGTGAGAGAAATCGAGATCACAAGCACGAGTAGCAAAGGCGCAATCTCCCGGCACTTGGACTACTGCTACGCTTGCAAAAAGAAACTCAGACAAATCATTTTACGCCTTCCATCAGAATGAGACGTTACCATCAATCATTGACGGATCCCGTACCGGTACCGACACCCGCCGTTCCGCAACGGAATGACATGATTGTTTCACGGCCGGCTGGCGAGGAATGCAGGATAAGTTGGAGCGGTTGTCTGCCTTCACTCACATCCCCCGTTCAGGCTGTACAGTACATACTACTGTCATTTGCACGTGCTTGCACACGTTCAGTTGATCAGTCCGCGACCATTTCAACTATCCGAGCTGCACGCCGCAGTCCTGCCAGACGAAGGACAGGTGAGGTGTTTATATTCTGCCGTCGCCTTTGTCTCCGTTCATTTGCTTTGAACCCCATCGCGAGCGGAGCAGACGGGTCGCCATAGGGCACGGTGCACATTCCCCCGCAGGCCATACATCATCACGTTGGTCGTGTTGAATATCATCTGATCATCGAACTCGACGAGCACATGTAGCTCAATGCAACCAACGTTCTGGCTGGCTTAACGCGAACAAGACACAATCTCAACTTGCATTCCGCCCCTCCAACTCTCAACGCCAGTTTTCACCAGGAGCGACCCACGCAATCCAAAAAAAAAGTCCGACGAAACCAAAACGAACGTGTGGTGCTCGGAGAACTTCTGCCCCAAGCTCCGAATGCGAGACGTACGTACGTGAACGTAACACGCCAGTAACACGCCGCGTATAGGAAATGTAGATAAACCGTAGACCCGTACGGCAATGTCTTTACTATATCTGCAGTCTATATACTGTATGCGGTCTGAGACAAGCGAACACGCCCGTGCATAGCACAGGTAACCGCTAATGGAAAGCTTCATGAGGTATACATATTTATTACTGCAGACAAAAATACGATGAGATTGTCTAAAACCTTCGCCCCCGACTACTCGTGCCGCCTCCAAGTGGTGTCTTGCGCTTGCGAAACAGACTCCCTCTAGTTTCTCCAGAAGGTGTGGGCGTCTCCTCAAGCTTGACAGGTAACGGCTCTCCCTTCACGGAGACATCGGGGACAGGTGCTGGCACGGGATTCTCGTCTGCGTTCGAAAGGTCCGGGGGGACTTGCGGTCCTCCTTCTGAAAATCCCGTGTCCCCTCCAGGTTCAGAGCTCACTGCACCACTTGTATCATCCGCCGCTGGGTCGGCCGCCTTTTTCCACTTAACAGGAGCCCATTTGGGTACAGAGGTCGCCTTGGCCTGAGTGTCACCTGCCACTGTGGTCCCACCGGATGGCAGCTTAACTTGGCCACCCGTCTCCTCATCGTTGACCTCCGTCTTGGCCCTTGGTTTGATCGTA
>QLOT01009049.1:0-16306 GCA_003313875.1 Russula aff. compacta | reverse complement strand
CTCCTCACGCCGCAACGTCCCCCCGAGGCCCTTCCTCCCTCAAACACCGGCAACCCATCACACTCCACACCCAAACGCAAGGCCCAACTCAGCTCACCCCCAGACCCAGGAAGTACTCACGACGGGCCCTCAAGACGTAAAGTTGTTCGTAAGTAAAGTAGGGTTCTGGGATGTACCGTGCACCGCACAAGCGTGCAGAGCCAGACTGCTTTTGATTGACAGGAGGGCGAGATGCGTCTCATAGGGAGCCCAGGCTCCATTATTCACCACATCACTCTAAATTCTACCGCGGATCCCATAAGCCGATCAGTGTTCATAGTTAGTCGAGCTAGTGTACATGTGAAGTGCTACATAGGGCTCGTTGCCCAAGGCGCACTTAAATGGATTCAAAAAAAAAAAAAAAAAAAAAGCAGGATGACTGTGCATGACTAACGGTTAGTCAGAGGCGATGAGTAAGAGCTTTGGAAGCTCTTTAGTATCACTCAGCATCAGTCAGCGCTTTAGTCAGTGTGCTGGATTAAGACTTCTGCTTTGTGAGCAGTCTAGTCGCTTACTAGTTGCTTCTCTACTTGTTCCTGATTATTGTATGCTTACTACTGTCACATTACTGTAACATAGTTCGGACTACCGGCCCTTAAGGCCAAGGTATATAAGCGCATTAGGCACTGGGCTAGAGACTCTCTAAGTTGAGTCTCCTGTCCTCCCTGTACGCCTCCTTGTCTAGGAGAATACAGCGTTTGTGACCTAGTCATCCCAGGGGGAGATTCGTGGCTTGTTTACCTTTCCTCGCAAGTGGGACTTGCGAGCGTTCAACTTGTGTCTTTAGATTCTGCTAAGGTCACGGCTTCGACCGGTGACAGCTCCCCTGTCCCTTCCTATCCCGCTACTGATGTACCCCCCGGCTGGATCGATAACGAAGCCAGGGGATGCCCTATCGACTTTCCTATCCCACTTGTTGATGGAACAACTGTGGAAGAAGGTTCCATTAACGCTCCTTTTATCCAGTTTGCCTGGGGAAACCCAGAGACCTATCTCATCGTACGAGGGACACGTGGCGCCAACCACCAAGTGTACCTCCAATCCCTTCGCGCTCGCGCCGACCCATACCCTCGTCCAGAGCTATCTAGGAAGCAGGCCTTCCTATTTCATGCAGACCAGCCTTTTACTCGACTCGTTGATTGGGCCATCCATGAGGAACGAGATGTCACACTCACCGCAGAAGTCTTGCGCCTCCGTCGTGCCCAACAGAAGCTAGGAAGGATGGCAGAAGAAATTAATCTAGCCCATATTCATTTCAACAACCTCCAGTGGCGTATTCAAGAGTCCCACCATAAACTCAGCAAAGCGGACACATATCGTCGACTCCGCCCTCATCTCTTTTACGACCTACCACAGCTGGATGTTTTTGAGACCGGCATCGTGGAAGAAGGCCTCGCCCAGATTGACGACCCATGCCCCATTCAATCACAAGAACTACGACACTACCTGCACTTCAGAAGTCATGACCTTCTGAAGACCCTAACAAGGGGGTGATGTCACGATTCCATCTTAGGACTGTTCCCTTTTGTTCCTCCTCTTTTGTATGATATGACGTCGCTGCCCTATTGTCCCCCGTTTTTGGCCAGTCCCCATTGTTCTCTTCATATATCACAAAACCCATTGTTACACTGATTAAGACAATTTACCATTGTTCTCCCGTTTCATACAACAATAGTGTCTTTATCTATATAAGCTGTAGTAACTACAGAGACAAGCCCCAAGCTTGTTCTCCTGTGCAATACCAGGTTGTTACAAGGTCTTCAGGAAGGCTCACTGCTGCCTGTAAAGTGGTCCTTGTGTCTCTAAGTCTTCTAGCCACTTGTGAAGTGCTAGCTCTCTATCCTCAGTCAGAGGCAACCATATCTCGAACCCTTGTCAGTGTACGCGCGTCACGTCACATGACCTCTCAACTTAGTCAGATCCAACTTGAACGATTGACACACTGGCCTGGGCATGACAGCTAGCCCATTCCAAGCTCTGTGATGGACCATCAACGATCGCCTCAGATGTCGCAGGGCCAACACCACATGGCATGCCATTGAGATACTGGGTTTGTCCACCAGTATTTGATGAAGTCATTGCTGTTGTGCAAGTTGCGTTATTACATAGCATTTATGCATAATTCTGCAGACTTACTTTTGGGCTTTCAGGGTGGAGCAGCATCTCCATCCCTTCGCTTTTGCTTCTTAGCCTGACTGGGCTGAGTTGGTGACTCAATATTCACCACGCCAATATAATTGTTGCCATGTGTGAAACCTGCAGTCTGAAAATATGGCATATGGACCATGCCAGGCAGAGTGCCAGATGGAGTAGGCCCAAAGTAGCCATAGAGATTTGGAGCAAGAGATGATACATTCAGAGGTTGTGATGACACTGGGTCACCCTTTTGTAGTTGAGGGCCATGTGCATGGAAATGTGAACTGCTTGGATGAAGCAGAAAGCCAGGAAAGGGTCCATCTGTCACTGCCAAGGGTTTGACAGCAACAAGAGACTATAGCTAAGACTCTGTAGTGTCTTAGAAGACTAATAGAGTTGAACTGGGTTCCTGCTTGCAGTGCTGCAACACTGTAGCCACCCCTTAGTGCAGAATAGGAAGTGAAGAGTAAGTCACTGTGATTGCCGGTACAAGGTAGCTACAAGTCTCTACTTATAGAGAGGGGGGATCCTAGGATCCAAAGGGGTAACTGTACTCAGTATAGTAGGGAGAAACTAGGACACAAACTGGGAACAATGGGAACACTAAGACAAGAACAATGGGTGCGTCTAAAAGGAGTTGACAGTGGGTCATAAGGACCCAAGAGGCATGTGATCCCAATGAACAAAAGGGGATCGCACAGGAATGGGGTGCACACAAAAATAAAAGTACAGTGCCTCAGGCACACACAAGAACAAATGGTCTAAACTAGACTCCTGGCCGGTTCCACAACTTACAGGAGCGCAAGCAGTTGAATGCTTACCCCAGGCCAGTTACACCATCTGGGCGCAAGTGATTTGTCACCACCAAGGGTTTGACAGCAACAAAAGACTATAGCTAAGTCTCTGCTGTGACTTAGAAGACAGATAGAGATAGTTGGGTTCCCGCTTGCAGTGCTGCAACACTGTAGCCACCCCTTAGAGTAGAGAGAATGAAGAGTAAAGTCACTGTGATTGACAGGAGACTCAACTTGCCAGTACAAGGTAGCTATGAGTCCCTATTTATACTAAGGAGGGATCCTAGGATCCAAGGCTGTGTACAGTACTCCATATGGATGGAACAACAGGACAGGACTGGGAACAATGGGAAACACAAGAAGAGAACAATGGCTATGTCTAAAAAGGGGGTTGACAATAGGACAATAGGTGTCCTAGGAGCATGTGATTCTTGAAGAACAATAAGAACCATATGTAGGAGTGTCACTGTCACCGCCAAGGGTTTGACAGCAACAAAAGACTATAGCTAAGACTCTGTAGTGTCTCAGAAGGCTAGTAGAGATAGTCTGGGTTACTGCTTGCTGCACCAGTATGCAGTAGCCACCCCTTAGAGCAATGAGAAAGATAGGAGCAAGTCACTGTGATTGACAGGAGACTCAACTTGCCAGTACAAGGTAGCTATGAGTCCCTATTTATACTAAGGAGGGATCCTAGGATCCGGGGCTGTGTACAGTACTCCATATAGATGAAACAATAAGCTGGAACTGGGGACAATGGGAAGCACAAGAAGGGAACAATGGCTACATCTAGAAGGGGTTAACAATAGGACAGTAGGTGTCCTAGGAGCATGTGATTCTTGAAGAACAAGAAGAACCATATGTAGGAGTGTCACAAGGACAGAAGGTAGCCAAAAGTATAGTACAGTGCCTCAGGCGCACACAAGAACACACAGACAAGCAGACTCTGGGCCGGTTCCCCAACTTACATGAGCGTGAGCAGTTGAATGCTCACCCAAGGCCGGTTACAGTCACAAGGACAGAATGTAGCCAAAAGTATAGTACAGTGCCTCAGGCACACACAAGAGCATACAGACCAGCAGACTCTGGGCCGGTTCCCCAACTTACATAAGCATGAGCAGTTGAATGCTCACCCAAGGCTGGTCACACCACCCCTCCACTAGAAAGGACATCCTCGTCTGTTCTTCATCCCTGATCGTCACCCCAACTGAGGCTTGAATTCGTCGATTCCAATGTGGCGGACCTTATCCACCAGCTGCGCCACGACGAGGCGATCCTCTGAGGTGGACTTGGCCTGGGTGATAGCCCTAAGATCTGCCTCCACCTGCTTGCTCTCCCGTTGGAGCCGGTCCCCCTCGTGGTCAAGGCAGCGGTACCGGAGGACCTCTGCGTGGATGGTCCAGTCATCAAGCTTGAGGAGTGCCTCCTTGAGTGGCCAGTAATCTGTGTTGTCGCCCCAGAGTCAGGCCCTGAGCCAGTGAGGAAGGGGCTCAAGGGGTCTATCCCGAGAGTCCTGGTGCACGTATAGCTCAACCACGTGCATGTCGGATTCTCCCCTTGCTGAGGCTGGTAGTCCGGCCACCCATCCGTCATCAAGCTGTTTGATAAAGTGGGTGAGCTGCTCCCCATCCTCGGTGGGGATGGTGAAGTCCGGGAGGTGGCCGTCATTCTCCTGATAGCCCTCAGGACACTCGATGGGCTCCTCCAAGACTGTGATCTGCTCCTTGAGGAGAAGCCGCTTCCTGTTGATGTTGTTGCACTAACATCTGAGTGTGCTGAGCTGCTTCTCCTCATCAACGCGGTGTTGCTGTATGGTGGCGGTGAGCCCCTTGATGAGGGCTCATAGTTGGGTGGGGGTGAGGTTGTCATGGCCATCAACAATGGCCAATACAGTGGCAGGGGAGAGGGTCCCACCCAGTGCTCATTAGTCTCGAGGTTGTGGAGGGGCCCTGGGATAGCAATAACATCGGGGCCAATGGTGAAGACGGGGGTGGTGAGAGGCTCCGAGGCGGCTCCAGTGGTCGTTGATACAGGAGTCTCCTCTCCTGGATACATGAGTTCCATTGGCTCAAGGCCTCTGGGGAGATGGGGTGCTGGGACTGGGAGTGGGGAGGACATGGTGGATGGGCCAGACATGCTAGTTCTTCGCAAGTGAGGGCTATAGTGGGAGAAGGATGTGGGGTAGAAGCTGTGGTAGCTGCTGCTTTAGCCGGGGGTTTCTGCTTCCCTTTTATGTTGCTCAAGGGCCGGCACTTGTGATACTCCCAAAGGAGATCCAGGGCAAACACCTGGTCAGCTGGTTCCCAGGTGTTGTCACTTTCAGGGTAGCCCTGTCACTTTATCAAATATTGCAGGGTCTTCCTTCTTCTGTGGAACCTGTGGCTTCTGATCTGCTCCACCTCATATTGTTCTTCACCTCCCACAAGATCCAGCGCTGGTCAGGTATAGTTTGGCCCATATTCTTTTGTTTCCCTATATGGGGTGAGGAGCCCCGCATGGAATACATTATGGATCTGCCATGAGGCAGGGATGTCAATGAGGTATGTGACTGGCAATATCTCTTTTAGTATTTTGAAGGGCCCATATCTTTTGGGGTTTAACTTGGACCCTTGATGGGGGAGCATAAGGTGGGTCGCCTCGAGCCATACTTGGTCTCTGGGTCTGAACTGAGCCGGTGGAACATTCTGTGCTTTCTGATTGATGGCTTTGATGGCCCTATCTCTCACCTCTTTCATCTTTTTTACCCTCGTTTCGGTTGCCTTGTTGTTGGTGGGGGTGTTGTCAGCCGGATGTAGCGGTGGTTCATACCCCCACAGGATCTGATTGGGTGATAACCCTGTAGTGCTATTCTTTTGGTTGTTGTGCACCACCGTCGCAATTGGGAGCCATTCTGTCCAGTCCTTGGGCTGTCCTGCCATCACCAGCCTTAGATATTGCTCTACCCATTGATTCTTTCGCTCTGAGAGCCCATCAGTTTGAGGGTGGAATGCTGTGGACAGCTTGGTGAGTGCTTTTCCAAAGTGGGATGTGAACCAAGGGTCTCTGTTGCTGATTATTTTGGTGGGAAGGCCAAACCATGGATAAAGGTGTTTTAGATATAGCCAGGCCACGCCTGGTCCCATGATGGAGGTGCTACATGGTAAGAAAACTTCCGCACGTGAACATCCTTGATCTACAATGGTGAGTATAGCATCGAGACCATTCCATAAGGGTAATCCAGTGATGAGATCCATTGCCACGCTTTGGAAGGGCCTTGTCCCCTCAGGTGTAGGGATACAGAATAGTGGAACTCTCTTCTTGTGGGTGAGGATTTTTGCTTGTTGGCACGTCACACATCCCTTGATGTACTCCACTATCCAGGTTTTCATTCCTGGCCACCAATGTGTTAGTTGCACCTTTCTCAGCATTTCATCCCTGCCAGGGTGCCCTGCTGTGGGATGATCATGGGCATGAGACGTGATGGCCCTTTTTACTTCCTTCACATTGGGGACTATGGTCTGGCCTCGTGCGGTTGTGGGGGCTGTTTTGGTGGTATTGATTCATTCTGGGGGGAAAATCATGATTGCTTGGTTATCTTCTTCCCTTAAGTCTGCTCCAGGTGGTCTAGAGAGTGCGTCTGCTGCTATGTTTGTTTTGCCAGGAATGTATTCTAGAGTGAAGTCATATTCCTGAAGGTTGGCGTGCCACCTTGCAGTCCTCCTGTTGAGGTTCTTTGGTGACTTCCAGTATTGGAGGTTAGCATGGTCAGTGTGGATAATGAAGGGTGTTTTTGTCCACCCCAGGTATTGTCTCCAATGCACCAGTGATTTCATGATGGCTAGCAGCTCTCTCTCATAGATGTCGTAATTTTGTTCAGTGGGGGTGAAGGTGGCTGAGTAGTAGGCAATGGGATGGAGGACAGGCTTGTGTCGTTTGGCTAGTGTAGGTGTGGGATTTTCTCCCTCCTATGAGAGTACAGCCCCCAGGCCGTATGCTGAAGCGTCCACTTGGAGGACAAATTGCTTGTCAAAGTTTGGTTGCTTGAGCACTGGGCTTTTACACATGAGGGTCTTCAGGGTTTCAAATCCCTTGTGTTGTGGTTCATCCCAATGCCAAGGTGTGGTTTTCTTAGTGAGGTTGAGGAGCGGTCTGGTGATCTTTGAGTAGTTGGGTATGAAGTATCTGTAGTACCCTGTGAAGCCTAAGAAACTCTGCACATCTTTGGGCTTCTTGGGTTGTGGCCAGTCCACTACTCCTTGCAGTTTCTACACGTTCATTTGGAGTCTTCCTTTCCCGACATTGACCCCAAGGTATTTGATTTCATCTTTCTTGAATTCGCATTTTTCCGGCTTTAGGTAGAGGTCATGTGCTGCCAGTTTATCCAGAATTCTGTGGACATATTGCTGATGCCTTTGTTTGTGCTGTTCCTCTGTTTCGTGGGGTAGTTTTGTTGTGTGGATGGCGAGGTCATCCATGTATACTGAGAGCCATCCTTCTCCCACTTCTGGCCTAAAGATTGTATTCATCATCATTTGGAATGTTGCCAGGGAATTGGTTAGGCCAAAGAACATGACCGTCAGTTCAAAGAGACCTTCTGGGGTGAGGAACACTGCTTTCCACTCGTCTCCTTCTTTGATCCGGATGTTGTTATACCCCCATCGCACGTCGAACTTGGTAAAGAGGGTGCATCCACTGAGTCGGTCTATTACTTGTTGGATCAGAGGCAAGACATTCCTATTCCTCTTAGTCCACTTGTTGAGGGGTCTGTAATCCTGTACTGGCCTTAGTCTGCCATCTTTCTTTTTTACAAAGAAGAAGTTTGCTGCATAGGGGGATTTTGAAACGCAGATGGTCCCTCTTTTCAAGTGGTCTTTGACAAATTTGTGCACTTCTTCTTTTTCTAGTTGTGTGAGGGGTAGTAGTCGTCCCAGGAGTGAGGCTGGTGCTCCTGGTAGTAGCTCGATGGCATGATCCCAGACTGTGTATTGGGGGAGTCTCTGGGATTCCTCCTCACTGAATACCTTTGAGTGCCTTCGATATTCCTCCGGTACCCCTTTTTCCCTTGTTCCTTCTGCAGCCCTGATGGTGATCCTTCCTAGGAAATACTGTGGTTGATACCTGTTTATGGGTCAGGGCACATTTCTTGTCCTTGGAACATATTGCACTTTGGCTGCATTTGGTGCAGAGAGGATGATTGGAAGATGGCTCATATCTATCCATCCTCTCTTCCAATCAATCTTTGGTTGTGTAGCGGCGAACCAGGGGTATCCAAGGATGGCCTTATGTTCTCCTAAGTCTGATAGGAAGAACCTATGGTTCGTTTTCTGCCCGCCTGTTTGTAGTTGTAGGTCAGTGTAGTATTGTAGTGATCCGCTCTTGTTCTGTGTGCCATCGACATTGTATAGGGGTCTTGGTTTGGCTAGTTGTTTGATGGGTAGCTTGAGCCATCGTGCATAAGATAGATTCATAAGATAGATTCATAAAATTCTCCATGGCTCCTGAGTCCACTAGTGCAATTGCTTCGGCTCGTTTCACGATTAATCGTGTATAGAAGCGAACTGTCATTGACTTTCTGTTTGACATGTATACATCGTCGCTATTGATCTGCCTGAGTAGTGCCAATCTAATCAGGCAGTGGGAAAATCCTCTGAGGCCCCCATCTCCTTTGCCAGGTGTTGCTGATACTCCATTGTCATCCTTTGGAGGTGGGCTCGCACGGTTGCCACAGAGTCTTCTTCAACATCCCTCATCTCCTGGTCTTCATTGAAGTCAATGAGGTTGGCTTGGTTCTTGCCATTCCATTTTGTATTTTGGAAGGCTTCCTTGGGTCTGCTGGGGCAGTTCCTGGCGAAGTGGCCCACTATTCCGCAATTGAAGCATGCATTGGCATCGCCAAATCCAGTTACATTTCCTCAACTGCTTTGGCCTTGCCGCCAGTTGCCTCCTCCTCTGCCCCTCCAGTTATTGGGTGTGTGTCCTCTGCTGAGGTCCATGGGGACCGGGATGTTGTTCATGGTTCTGGGGGCGTTGGAGGAGTTGAACTGGGGGCGCGGCGTGGGCCTCCATTGATTGCTTTGTCCTCCTCCCTGGCTGAAGAAGGGTCATCTGAACTGAGGGTTGAGGGTTTGATACGCGTTTCCTGTGCTGAGGGATCTCACAATGCCTTCAATGGTAGTTCTGGCTTGGGTGAGGAGCTTAACCCGTTCTTTTAGCTCCATGTAGTTTGCTGGGTATGGTGGGGCTAATGCTTTTTCAAGCATATCTCACAGTATTCCTTGTAGGAACATGTTGTAGGTCTCCTCATTCCCTACGGTGTAGTTGGCCTTCCTGAGGAGGCTCTCGAATTTGGTGATGTATTCATCATAGTGGTTGCCCTGCATCTTTAGGTCCCTTAGTTGGGTCCTGGCTTTTTGCGCACTCTGAGTGTCCTGGAATTGATCTGCAAATTCTGTGAGGAACTGTTCCCAGAGGGCTGGGATATTATCCGCTGGAAGGACGAGGCCATCCAGCCAATTTCCCATATCTCTGACCCATTGCACTGGGTCTTCACCCTTGATCAGTGTAAGGGTGAATGCTGCTTTCTTGTATGGGGAGTCATATCCCGCTACTCCGTGATTGACTCAAAAATATGCTTTGACTTCTTTGATAAAGTCATCTGCTTTGGACCTATCTCTGGTGAAGACCTGGGAAAGTTGTCCCATAGCCTTGACATCGGCTGGGACTTGTACCAGGAGTTGTGCAGTGGCTGGTGGTCCCAGGCCTCCTGGGCCCCCTCCAGGTCCTCCTGGTCCTCCTGGCCCTCCTGGTCCTCCTCCTCCTTGAGGACCCTTCCTTAGGGCCTGGCACATACTTTGTTGTAGCCTTTCTGCTACTGTGAGGTTCGCTTGTGCTGGTTGCGTGGCGGCTGCCATAGCCGCATGGGTTGCTGTCTGTGTCTGTGTTGTGGACATAGCTTGGATAATGCTGGGGATAGGGTTCCCTTCTGGTAAGGGTCCTAGGGGAATTTCTGGAGCTGGGTGAAATGTACGGATTGGTGTGTGCGTGTGCACTGGTGTGTTGTGTTCAGATGTGGTAGGGCTGGTCTTCAGTCCTTCCTGGATCGGCGCAAGCCTGATCTGGTTGTCTAGTTCTTTGTCTTCCTCTTCTCCTGATGAGGGTGCGTCTTCTGGTAGATCCTTGAGATTGTAGTTGCTGAGTTTCTTGAATCGTACTCCTAGTATGTACTGGTCCTGCTCTTTGTTCCAATGAACTTGATACCAATCTCCTTGGTAATGGCACACTTGTGGGGAGTTCTTTTTAACTCTCAGGTCCTGATCCAATAGCAATAGGATGGGGTGTGTTCTGTGATTGTACTCGTGGAACTCGTCGATCTCCTGTACTTGCGAGTTCGGTTGTCCAGATGTTGCTTCTCTCCAATGGACAATAGTTCCCTTCTTGTTGGAACTGCTAGCCATTTTGTAAGAAAGTTGAGTCTAATGTCACCACCAAGGGTTTGACAGCAACAAAAGACTATAGCTAAGTCTCTGCTGTGACTTAGAAGACAGATAGAGATAGTTGGGTTCCCGCTTGCAGTGCTGCAACACTGTAGCCACCCCTTAGAGTAGAGAGAATGAAGAGTAAAGTCACTGTGATTGACAGGAGACTCAACTTGCCAGTACAAGGTAGCTATGAGTCCCTATTTATACTAAGGAGGGATCCTAGGATCCAAGGCTGTGTACAGTACTCCATATGGACAGAACAACAGGACAGGACTGGGAACAATGGGAAACACAAGAAGAGAACAATGGCTACGTCTAAAAAAGGGGTTGACAATAGGACAATAGGTGTCCTAGGAGCATGTGATTCTTGAAGAACAATAAGAACCATATGTAGGAGTGTCACAAGGACAGAATGTAGCCAAAAGTATAGTACAGTGCCTCAGGCACACACAAGAGCATACAGACCTGCAGACTCTGGGCTGGTTCCCCAACTTACATGAGCATGAGCAGTTGAATGCTCACCCAAGGCTGGTCACATGATTCATGTGGTGTCCTCAAACAACACTGGTTTCAGTGAGAGAACTTGATCTTATTGCCCACTATATAAGTGTGAGTAGAAGTATTCTAGAATGTACCAGAATGTGTGCAAAGCAGGCTAGTCCAGTGTGCGACAGCAGAGACTAGCAACTTGCCCATCTTGAGTGAGCCTAACTGTTAGTGTCATTGAATCAAAGCTCATCAAATGTGATAGAACCTTTGTATTGATTCCTTTCAAAGACGAGTTTGCTGGTGCAATAGTGAAAACAAGATTAATCAGACAAGCATTTAGTATTATTGATTGGTGTGCAGCCCAAGTTCTTGGCCACATGCAGGAGCATAACTGCAAGTCTGCAACCTCAGACGTGTCATGCCATGTGGTCATGCCATGTGGGCTATGTGGCGCAAATCCAAATATAGTATTCTAGTCTAAATATGGTAGTCTAAATTCTAACTCGTAGTTGACTTCATACATCAGTAAATTCACACTTTACTTTTCGGGCTTTTACGTGTTTTTTCATTACATAATGTCACTAAAAGTACAAAAAGTCATAAAAGTAGTGAAAGCTTGTCAATGTCACAGTGACATCACAGTGACATCACATCCACATGTCATAAAAGCACATAAAGTTCTAGAAGTGCACGAAGCACATATATTGTAGTACTAGACCAGATGGAAGTACTAAGTGCAAAAGTAGAAGCAGTAAGATACATGGCTCCATGGCTCTATGGCTAGAAGACTGTTGCAAAGGCATGGTGGTCTGCAAATTTATTAACGTAGAACAGACGGAAGTAATCATATGAGCAATGTGGGTAAATGCCTTGGGATGGGAGCTGTTGTGCTGTCGCAAACATGGGAATCAGGTGAGCAGCACGAAAAATAGAGTTGATGTGTATAACTGCAAACTTTGGTTGTCTCGCAGCAGTCATGCTAGGCTTGACTACCCATATCCCGGTATTGCTATGGGGGGCATTGTCAACATGGTCAAACCAGTGTATGACAGCACAAGGGTACTGATGACCTTGGAACGAAAAGGCAAAAAAACATAGTATGCGTGCAACATCCATTCCCCAAAAACCTTCGCTGCCTACATCAGTGACAATGAAGACACAGTCCTGACGCGGTCCTTCATTCCTCCAGTTTGGACAGGCTCGGATATACTCTCGCCACATGCCTTCTTTTCCACATAAGTCGCTTGGGGCATAAAATGTAGCAGATGCTGAGTTGAAAACTGATATATTCCCAATGAAGTAGGGGCATGTGGAACAAGGTTGGTCATCGTCTGTGTCACAGAGCGGCCCCACGGATGGGGGAGAACCGCTGTTGACAGGTTGAGGGAACGTGTTTGACCCCCAGGACTGGTAGAGCAGTCTAGGCCTGGGATTGGTAACATACTGTTCGGACTTCCATGTGGGTGTCTTAGGATCGGTCAGCTGTGTTTGTAAGAAAGTGAAGCGCCTCAGTAAGCCTCAAGGGCACGTAGTAAGCAGTATTATGATAGCTAGGACGGTCTCAGCCCGTCCTGTAGCGTACTTGTACCAGCAGAGTTAGGAGACGAGACTCTAAGTCGAGTCTCCTGTTCAATAGGAGTAGTGACTTGTGTTTCTATCGCTTCTAGGTCCAACCGTGGCTTGTTGGCCATATCTCAGTATTCTTGGCCTGTTCCTGTGTTGGCCGCGCGTTGCAAGCGATCCTGGAGTCAGGGAGGATTCTAGTACTATAAACGAAACGCTCTCTAGCAGAGCTAGCTATTACATGCCTCAGGTGGTTGAGGCCGGAGCTGAGTCGGACATCAGCAAAGCTAATCTCTCGGACTGACTTGATCTGGTGTCACTGCTCTCGCCGGTGACATTAGACTTGACTTCTTCTTCACCATGGCACCTGACAAGAAGCGATACATCGACTACCCCATCGACGAAAAGAACGCACTGCAAAACACGGCAGTATACTGGGACGATTCAACCTATCCTTTCGATACATACGCCATACAAACAGGACCTACCCGTGTCAAACCCGTCTACCTATACAAACAGAAGTGGTACTCACTTAACTGGGATAGCAACGACCCAGACGAATTAAGGCCCTATTTGGATGCCCGAGTCTGAGATCTAGACACCTACAACCAGCCGAGCAATGGAAAAGCTCCCAATCAACGCAAAGACGTCCCCATCTTCGGAGAAGAAGTGGAATCAACTGACGAGGAAATAGAAGAAGACAAAAACATCAACCAACAGATACGTCACTCCCCCATAAACCTGTCACTCCCAGATCTCAGCTCGACTACAGCAGCATTCCCCACTTCAACAGCAATGAGCAGCACAAGGACGACAACAGTGGGGATGACTTATACGGGACTTCGACCTAGTGGTGGGTCCTCCGGACCGCCAGGAGACGGAGGAAGCCCATCAAGAGGCAGAGGGGACCCGCCTGACGCGGGAAACGCGCCAGGAGGAGCAGACCCACCGGGAGGAGGAGGTGGAGGAGATCCCGGTGCAGGAGGCGATCCGCTCGGCCTAGGAGGAGTTCAACAAGCAGCACCAGGAGGCGAAAGCAAGCTCATGGGAGCTCTACCAACAACCTTCGAAGGAGATCGTTCTAAAGCTGAGAGCTTTCTACGAGAAATAGCAACTTACTTCATTGTTAACCACGATGTACCGTCCCTCAGATCCTTCATCAAGCGGGTAGCGATTGCCCTGACCTGCATTAAAGGGCCGGAAGTCAATCAGTGGACGGAGCAACAACTAGATTGGCTATTAAACCTCGAACCGGCGGACGATGTATTAGGAACTTGGTGAACCTTCGTCACCAATTTCCAAGACCGCTTCCTAGATTCACAAAAAGCACAAAAAGCGCGTATCAAACTACAAGACTTGAAGATGAAATGGCCAGATATAGATGAGTACATCTCCGAATTTGAAGGAATCGCACATGAAGCAGGGTATAACCCAACCGATCAGAACACAATGCAGATCTTTCTCCAGGGACTGCCATGAGCAATAGGAGAGAAAATCCTCGAAGACACCAACGTTAATACGTACGAGGAAGTGAAGAACAAAGCCATTAGCGTCACGGCCACCCAACGCGTCATCCGGGCCTTCTACCATCAAAAAGAGGGAGGTAATAGTGGCCCGAATGCCAGCAGCAGCCCGGGTCAAAGACGAACCTTCTTCCAAAGCCCATATAACACCCCACGACGCCCCTTCTTTCAAAATAACTGGCGAGGCAGAGGACAGTACCCCGCAAATCCGGGACCACCCAGGCAAGGATTTGGACAAGCCCCATACAACTCCAGTACTGCCCCCAAGGCCTGGGCAAACCAACCGGTGCCCATGGATGTAGATCGAACTCGCGCCCCTCAAACCAACTGGAGAGGGAGAGGAAGAGGACAAGAGAGAGGAAATGTTGTCAAAACGGAAGGAGAAAGGGGTCAGAGAGGAATCACAGGTGCGTGCTTTACCTGTGGACAACAAGGACACTTCGCTCATGCCTGCCCCTCCAAACAGAATCGACCGAACGTCCGCACTGCTCAGCTCATAGACTGGACCCCAGAAGATAATGAAGGCACCACACGTGCCACCAATGTGGACTATCTCTGCCAACAGCTCGAAGCGTTGTCCAAAGAAGACCAAGAAGAGATGATGAATAGAATGGGAGCGAGCGAGGGAAATTTTATGGAGGCCTGATCCGTGCGGCCTGGATCAGGAGAATTGGGTCAGATAGGATGTACTTCTCGATACGAAAATCTATGCAGCTACGTGTCTTCATCCATCTGGCGCGAAAGAGGGCCGAAACTATTGCGCTCCTAGACTCAGGGGCAACCGAAAATTTCCTCAGTATGCAGTATGCCGAAAACATGCGCTTCCCTATCAAGAAGCTAGCGCACCCCAGACCTGTTTATAACGTGGACGGAACAAGGAACAAGAACGGAGACATCGAACATTACACCAACCTAGAAATGCAGATGGGAGGAAAGAGAACTTGGCTGCGCTTCTTTCTTACCGATTTAGGAGAACAAAAGATCATCCTGGGCTATCCATGGTTCGCAGCAGTGCAACCTAAAATAGACTGGGCTAGAGGGTGGATCGAAAGCGAACAACTCCCCCTTATCCTTCGGACGAAAGCAGCGCAGCGATCAATGATCGGAAAATGTCTATTGAAAGTAGGGAGACAAAGGATGCGAGCAAAAAGAACGCCAACGGTCGTAGAACCAATTTATGTCGCCCAAGTATCGTTTCCTGAACCCTCGGGAAAGAGGCAAACCTTAGCATCGAAGCTAGCTGAACGGGCAGGCCCACAAAAAGACAGTGGCAAGATCCCAGCTAAGTATCATTGACACGACCGAGTGTTTAGCGAAGAAGCAGCTCAACGCTTTCCAGAACCATGCATTTGGGACCATGCCATAGAACTAAAACCCGGAGCACCTTCTTCAATACCTGGTAAAGTGTATCAACTGACCCAAGATGAACAGAAGGTGCTGCTCGAGTTCGTAAAAGAACAACAAGCAAAGGGATATATACGCCCATCGAAGAGCCCATACGCCGCACCATTCTTCTTTATCAAAAAGAAAGACGGGAAGTTGCGACCAGTACAGGATTATCGACGCCTCAATGAATGGACGATCCGCAACTGTTACCCCCTTCCTCTCATACCGGAACTTATAGCAAAAGTGAAAGGAGCGAAGCTATTCACTAAATTCGACGTCCGGTCAGGGTATAACAACGTTCGAATCAAAGAAGGAGACGAGTGGAAGGCTGCGTTTCTCACAAACCAAGGCCTATTTGAGCCGACGGTCATGTTCTTCGGACTAACTAACTCACCAGCAACCTTCCAGACGATGATGAACATGATTTTCAACGAAGAACTTGCACAAGGGTGGCTCATCATCTACATGGATGACATCCTCATTGCTACCAAAGACGACAGCCAATTCCACGAAGCGTGTGTCCACAAGGTGCTGGAAAAATTAAAACAACATGACCTCTATCTCAAACCGGAGAAGTGCATATTCGAACAGCGGAAAATAGAATTTCTAGGGGTCGTATTGGAGGACGGCACGGTACAAATGGACCCTACGAAGGTCCAAGGAGTAGCGGACTGGTCACCACCACAGAATGTTACTGATGTCCGAGCGTTTTTGGGATTCACAGGATTTTATCGCTACTTTATCCCAAATTATTTGAACATTGCACGATCACTCATTCAGCTGACACGAAAGAACACCCCATTCACCTGGGATCGCGATTGTCACAATGCCTTCGAAAATCTGAAGACGCTCATGTGCAGCAAACCAATCCTCCGCCAACCAGACTACTCAAAAGCCTTCTTCCTTGCAACAGACGCATCAG
>QLOT01008899.1:0-15559 GCA_003313875.1 Russula aff. compacta | reverse complement strand
TCTGCCGACCTCTTCGATGCGTTTACCGTGCGTGAGGGGTTTCTATGGGGGGTGTGGAGGGGGTCATCGGGCAGGGTAATGCCCATCTGCTCTGCCGCAACCATAAACATTCCCTTGTTGTTTTCAGCGACGGCGCACTTGATGAGACCTTCCAACTCTTTGGATTGCTCGCCAATTAAGTATACTTTCCAGTCTTCTAGTGCTTCAGCAACGGCTTGAGTGGCATAGTGCTCTGCAAAGAAGTGTGTCTTCTCTTTGAGCTCAACGATCCACTCTACTGCCTCTGCATTGTCTGGGGCCAGGTATGTGTGTAGGTGTTTGGCCGTGGCCATCAGCCTGTTGAACATGCTGTTAAAGGGTGGGTCCCTTTTGTCTGAGGAGGTGTCGAGAGTTCCTGCTCGGATGGCGTCCAGGAGGTCCTCTCTCTCTTTTGAGTGTGTGTGGGCATAACCCCTGCCTATGGCTGCAAGTGCGGCGGAGGACAGGGTCACCCAGTCCTGAGCGCCTAGGAGGGGGGCCCTGCTATGGTTGGCGTAGCCTGCATTGAGTGCAATGCAGACAATTTTGAAGGCAGCCATGAACTGCCTCTCATTGAGGCCAGTGTGGTCCCAGCCTTGCCAGGTCTCAACCGACCTGGGGGATCTAAATTGGAGAGGGCTGTGGAGGCCATCAATGATTTCTGCTTTAAGGCCACCCACTGCTTCCAGTGTCATCAGGTCCACCCTTTTAATGAAGGTCTCAGGCCTGAGGTCTCCTGGTATGTCATACGGGTCATCTTCGAAGTCCCCAGGGGGAAATTCAAACATTTCAGGAGGTTTTAACGGGGGAGGGGGGCGTGGGAAAAGAGATGAAGATGTTGGTTCCTGATTAAGGTCCATGTAGTTGATATCTTTCAACAGCTACACCAAAACTTAGATAAACTTCAGGTACATGGAGAGAACAGTACTATCTCACATGTCGTTCATGATATCGTCCATTGACATTCCGCATGTCAACAAGAATGGTAGTTTCCATGCTTGAATCCTTGTGTAAGGCAGCCATTGGACCAGCAATCATGAGAGTATGGGAGCCTTAGCTCGTCCAA
Organism: Russula aff. compacta; assembly: GCA_003313875.1. Taxonomy (NCBI): domain Eukaryota; kingdom Fungi; phylum Basidiomycota; class Agaricomycetes; order Russulales; family Russulaceae; genus Russula; species Russula aff. compacta. The sequence continues at coordinate 14,475 of QLOT01008899.1, read as the reverse complement.
GATTGTTGCTCTTTCTCTGGTCTCACCAAAGCGATGTGAGTGATACACTCGAGGATTGGATCCTGCAGATGTAGCCCCATGACTCAGCTAACTCGTGAGCGTGACTTGACGTAGAAGGAACCAACAGGCACTCAAAAGCTCCTCAACCTCAAGAAGAATCTCAGTCCTCGCCTAGCATGTCTGCCCATCACTAGGTGCCACCAGGAGAAGATGGAGGAGGGATTTGAGTCCCACACCAAGCAGTTTAATCGTAAAGCGCCTTGCATGACGCACGTGGTCAATGCACAAATGAGACGATGGATACGGTCAATACGGCCTCATGAACGGGACGTGACTTGAGCGAGAGGGACAAGAGAGGGCCATCAGGTGGGGGGGGTAGATCCGCATGTTCGCGAGAAGTGCCTATCCATCGTGGGTGAGTGAGCGGAATGCCCACGTAGGACAAGGGAAGAATCTGATAATTGAAAAAGGAAACGTGGAGATGTAGATACTAGCAGGTCACATAGTTCGTTCTGCTTCACTCACCCCGAGCAACGCCGTCTTCTCGCTTGCACCAGACCCAACCACCCCCCAGTTCTCTCCCTCACGCATGGTCCAATCGATACCTCGGAGAACAGGTCGAATGCTGGCTGGATCGCGGAATCGATAGATATTGATGGTGTGGATGTGTATTTAGCATAAGACATCGCTCTTGGGTTGTCCAAGTGTTCAACGTTTAATGTTGAGCTGTTTATGAGCGCCCGAGCGACCATCACGGGGCTTTTCCGGACAAATCACCGTGCAACTGCGTGACTCTTGATTCAATTTGGCTTGCGCGCTCATTTAGAATGTCAAAGCTGCACCTAGTGCCAGTATAGTCCCAAAACTAATGGTCTAGTCTGATAACTAATACTTGTTGGACAGTCTGGAACACTGAGGGCTGTGTCTGGGTTGAGATTGTCAAAACAATGTCCAAGACAGTGTGTTATCATGGTACTTAGAAGACAGCAGTTCACTTGCAAACTGTGGTTTGTACAAAATAGTGTCTTGGACACATTTAGTGTGTTCCTAAATATATCGGCTGCAGTTTGTGTCCTCCTTTGTTACTGTAATTCCCTACCCGGGTCACCCTCGGACCTCGGATTGAGTCATTTCGGGCCTCCACTCCCGCCTCCACTCCATGCGAATGCCCTGGAAGGCTCCCCTATCTTGCTCATGTCCAGCGTTCAGCATCATACCATGGCAAATTTTTCTGAGCTTTGGTATGTGTATTAACACTGCCCATCGCTTTCCTACTAATTTTCACAAGCCAAGCTAGCCGAGACTCAGAACAACCGCCAAAATTGACTATCGATAATATCCCTGATGAAGTGCTCTTGGATATATTCTTATCGAAAATACTTCACCTATGGTTCATTCTGGAACAAGAAGTACAGATGGTTCAAACTCATACATGTGTGCAGAAGATGGCGCTGTATCGTCTTTGCATCGTTCACCCGTTTGGACCTATGCCTGTTCGTGCAGGACAGAAATCCAGGCAATATGAAAACGATCTTCTCACCTCGGCTTCCACCATTGCCGATTGTCATCGACTACGGCTACGGCATGGCTTCACGCACAAAAACCAAGGAGTTCAGTCGCATACTTGCTGCACTCAAGCGTTACGATCGTGTGCGTGGGATCGCCTTTTCGGGTTCATCTCCTGATTTCGATAAACTCACCAAAGTGACTAAGTGCCACTTTCCCATACTGGAGGACCTCCAGCTTCACGACAAGGGCTGCGGAGCGGATCTGGAACTTCCTGCTACGTTCCTTAAGGGATCAGCCCCACATCTCCGACGTCTCAAATTGTTCCGCATTTCCCTCACATCCATATCATCATTATTGTCATCTGCGACAATGCTCGTTGAGCTCTCTTTAACAACATTCACCCTATATCCGACGGCCTCACTCCTCGCCCTTCTGCGGGGTATGCCTTGCCTATGCCACCTTGAGTTGCACAGACGTGGAATACCTACCGATGACTTAATGCATCCTACGAATCCCGGGGATATTTTTCTGCTCTCAAAACTCACATCTTTTTATTATCTGGGTCGTAGGTCATTCTTGAATGCTCTCGTGGCCGGATTTGCAGCCCCATACCTCGAGAATGTTCAAATCATGCTCTGCAACGACACCAATCCCCCCATTTTACACCTCCCCCAGTTTATCGACGACATAGAGAAACCGTATCACTCAGCTCAAGTGGTATTTGAGGATGACTATTTTAGCATCTCTTTGCTGACCCAGGCAAATCCCGACGACTATATCACACCGCCTTTCCGATTTTGCTCGGTATGTTCTGCAGAGTCAATAACGCGAATGAGTGCAATGCTTTCAGGAAAACTTTCCGGAATGGAGGAGCTTGCCATCATTTTCACCGCCAACGCTTACCAACCGTGGCTCCATGACACCGCTTCATGGCACAGATTCCTTCAGCAGTTCCGGAGTGTCAAGGTGCTTAGGGTGGAACACGGGAATATAGCTGAGATTGCAGGCACTCTCCTGCCAAATGACCAGCCCGCCTATGGTTTCCTTCCCATGCTGAAAGAAATCGATATTCGCATGAGCTGGGTTATATCTCCTAGTCAGGGCCTGCGTCTATTCGAGCTGGTAGCGGCAGCCATCCAGCCATTCATTGCGGTACATCAAGAAGTGGGTCGCCCCGTAACTGTTTCAAGATCACGGAGACAATTTCCTGAACCGAAGCTTCACTTGCTGTTCCGTTAAAGCAGACCAGCCTTGAAGAGACCACGTTGCAATTCATCGTCAGATATACCGGGTTTTGGTGGTCATATCGAAGTGATCGATGGCAGCAGGTGGTCACTCATTCATCTCCCTCGATAGTATGGTACTTGAAAATCGATTCATGTTGGGATGGATAGAACCCAAGCATTGTTTATTCATCTTTTAGGAATGTGATATTTACAGTACCGTCCTTTCGGAAATCTGGCTTACTTACATCTCCTTGAACCAATTTACCATGTAATAGGTACTTTGATTTTGATCGCGTTGGACAGTCATTTTGAAGGCTCTTCATTATACCAGTCCTTAATATAAAGATCTCCGGTGAAACGTTAACTAAATTTTCTCATCTCAGAGATGTTGGTCATTGGGCTTATTGTATAGGGAGATCTTCAGATCTATGGAGACGGTGGTGAAACATCACGTCAACTTTCCTGTAGCGTGAGCCTTAGCATGCGTGGGTGAGTTCAAAAGAGTGTCGGAAGTAGGTTTTGATATGCAAATTTGTGCCCTGAGGGAGAGGCCGTTCGAATTCAAAAGTAGAGGACGAAGATCATAGATGAAGGGCTACAACACGACAAAGTAACGTTGATCAGAACACAAGACAAGGGAAAATACGATAGGATACAGAATAGACGCTTGGCGAGGGGATAAAGATGGTCCAAGAATGGTATTGATACTCAATGAGGTGTAAGGGAGGTCGTGAATGTGGGATAAGATAATCCTTAAGTGGTGAACAAGTTACGAAGCCATCGAAGAAAAGGAAAAAAAAAACGTCGCAAAGCTGAGACACTAGCATAGGGCTTAGCTTGATCGAATCCAGTGGGTCAATATGCTTGAGAGTGGACAGGAGCAGTGGTGATCAAGGCGGCGTTGGAGTGACAGCCTGGCTGCGACCAGGTGCGATAGGCACTCCAACAAGAGTAGCTTCGTCCCATTCTGAGGCAAGCGGTGTGCTCCACCAGCCCGAATAAGTACGAGGCTCATGAGCGAAAAGAATCTGACAACCTCACCGCTTGTTCACAGCACTGGCCACGGGTTATAGTATAGAAGCTTCATCCCATCATTTCCCAGCACGTCCTTACCAAAGACGTTTTGAGCGTCTCTTGGTTTTATGACGGTGTCCGCTCCCCGCGATCCACCCAGATCGCTCACGACACGCCTCAGGATCAGACAGAAAGCACAATACTGCATTGTAGCAGAACTGTGCAGCACTTTGTCAGTAAGGCTCATTTGAGATCAACCAAACTTTAGACCAGCCGCGACACCCATTTATGCAGTAGCAGTCCGCACCGCTGCGTCTACCACTGCAGTCACCCTCCATCCAAAGAATGGCACGGGTGGGCTTCGGAATCTGTCGATATCTCCTGTAGCTACTTGTGAAAACTGGCCGTTCGACACGGGTTAAGACGAACCTCGCTTGAAGATCCCTAGAACGCGGGGCCTGCCCTCCTCATGGTGCGTCACAGTTGGCGGCAAGCGGAGTGGTTCGAGGATAACATGAGCACGGAATTGAGAGGTACCCCAGGTGATGCCGAACGCGCAGTACTGTAGCCTTCCGCTCCGACCTCATCGTCACGATCGTACGCTTAATATGCAAAGCACACTTGGGTTTGTGGATGAGGCCTGATGGCCGTGTCGTGTCGGACGTGATTGATCGCAGCAGTGATAGTTGTCCATGTCCCCTTGATAGTACCGTGCCGTGCTCGTGAGTGTATGACGATATGATATGGAGGGAAATTCAAGTTGTGAGTGATGGGTAGCATCTGAGCATGTTGACCTTGATAGCCTCACCAGCTGCACACACCATCTTCCTGTAAGCAATCTGCTGTTTACACGTCTTGGAATCAATTCACCGCCGTCTTTGTATGGTTTTGCTCGTTCGGGGCAAAGGGCCGCGTGCGCACGTTGCTCAGTGCTCAGTGCTATGCTTATATGCGGTCATGCTAGCGTAATGCTCCCCGTTGACGTTGACGTGACATGTCCACCTCCGTTTTACACTCCATTTTCTCGTTTCGCACCGGCTCTACGACCATCCTCGCGTCCCTCTTCTACCTTGCCATATTCATATCCCTCTACATAACCCAATATGGCCCCTCAGTACCTGCCATCCAAAGACAGCATGAGTTGGGCTTGGATCTCCCGCAAGCATTCCGGGACCTCCATCTGGTAAGTTTTTCCACTAGGTCGGGCTGTATGCGCATTTTAATCGCGACTCTGTTCTTTCACATAGATTGCTCAGCGTCCCCACCCTTACAATTCTCGTCAAAATGACGTAGTGCGCGATTACCTGTTGGAAAGACTGCGAGGAATAGCAAAGGGACACACTTTTATCCACGTTGAAGATGACGTCCAAACGGATGCGGCGTTCTTGGATGGCCCAAGGGCCGTGTACTTTCAAGGAAGAAATATTCTCGTCAAGGTCGATGGTACGGACAAGGTGACTGAAAGTAAGCGTTTCTCTTTAAGAGGAACGTAGGGTATTGAGCCGAGTTCTTTGAATTTAGACGATGCCGTGCTGTTCTCGGCCCATTTTGATTCGGTCTCTACAGCTCCTGGAGCCACGGATGACGGTATGAGCGTTGTCGCGCTCATACAACTCGTCAGTTTTCTGTCCAATAATCGCCCCAAGCGGACAGCAATATTCAACATCAACAATGGGGAGGAGGACGGTCTTCACGGAGCGCATACGTACGCCGCTTTTTATGTATCGTCTCATCTCAATTTTCACTCGTTGTCCTCACCCGACAGGTTCCTGCGACACCCTTGGTCCAACTTGACCTCGACGTTTCTCAACTTTGAGGGTGCAGGGTCTGGGGGGTATGTTCCCCGCGCCGCCTATCGTTTATCTCAACCTGAGCCGTTTTTTCTCAGGCGCCCTTTCCTCTTTCGATCCACCTCGTACGACGTCCTCAAAGTCTTCCGCTCTGCACCACACATACATGCCGATGTCCTCTCTCAAGATGCCTGGGATCGAGGCGTCATCCGCTCCGATACAGACTACTCTGTTTACTCTGCCCCTCGCATTCAGGATGTTTCCCACTTAATTTCCGGCAATGCTACCGTAAATGCTACTGCTCACGGATATGATGGCCCTGGAGGTGGGATGCAGGGCGCAGACGTCGCCTTTTATGCATCACGGTCTCGGTACCATACTATGGATGATTCGATTCGAGGAATGGGTGATGGAGGCGCGCAGAGGTCCCTCTGGGCGTTGTTGGAACTGCTGCGCTTCGTAGGCGACGCCATCCTCAACATCAAGGAGGAAAATAGCCCAGATGATCATAATGAGAAGGCCGTCTATTTTGAATGTAGGTAACAACTTTTGATATGTTTCCGGAGGCGGCCGTCGCTCATGCAAACACCCAGTATTTGGCGTTCATCTCGTCGCCTTCCGCTTCCGCGTGCTGGTAGTCATCGAGATTGTTCTCCTTTCAGCAGGACCTGTCCTCCTTGCTGGTCTCGGCTACGTTCTCCTTCAACAAACGACCACGTCTGCCTCCTCACCGAGCATCGAATGGCGTTCCAAGTTCAGAGGATATGGACGGTTTTGGTTAGCCCTCATTCTGGGAGCCTGCACCCAAGTTGGTCTGGTGGTCGGCTTCTTGAAGTTGAATCCCAACGTACGCGAAATCCTTCCCTTCGAATTGACGGGACTCTGACCCTGTCGTAGACCGCCCACAGCCACCCCGTAGCCACTTCGCTTTCCGCACTCACTCTGGCCTACTTATCCCTGGCCATCCCGCTCCAACTCGCCCAACGTCTACGCCCCATTCCGCCCGGCAAACAACGATTCACGATTCTGGTTGAGCTCTACGCGCTCACCTGGTTCTTACTCCTCAACGCCACGATCCTGACGCATCGAATCAACATAGTCGGGCTTTACTGGGTCCCATACTGGAACGGATCTTTACTGGCGGCGGTGATACTCGGAATGTTAGAGGGCTTGTGGGGTACGGGCAGAGCGGGTCGGGTAGTCCTCCCTCGCGACGAGAGCGAAGGGGATCAGGATGCCCCGTCCGCGTCCGGAGAGCAGCGAGAGACTGAAGATTCTGCAACCGAAACCACACCTCTTCTTCGGCGGCACGCGTCCCCAACTCGTTCACTGGTGCTAGACGAGAAGACACAGGATAGGGCATATTTTTGGTGGATTTTCCAGTTTATACTCTCCACGACGGCGCCGGTGTTGAATCTGGCCACCATTTACTCCATCTGGATGGGCGCAATGCCTCAGACGATTCCAGACGGCGGCTGGGTCGGCATTGGTATGTGATACTTGCCTCTATCCTTTCTCATCCGCTGATCAATCTTACGCGGACAGTATATGCACCTATCTCGCTACTGTCGTTCCTTATTCTTCTCCCGTTGGCGCCCTTCGTGCACAAAGTACATCGCTTGCTCGCCGTCCTCATCCTTGTGATTTTCATCGCGTCTACCGTATATGCGTGGCTTGCGTCTCCGTTTACCCCCAATGCCCGTCTCAAAGTGTTCTTCGCGCACGAGGTCGAGCTCACCAACGTGACCGGAAGGATCTCGCGTCCGCAGCTGACGCGTGCCGTCACTCAACTGAACCTCATCGAGAGATACGGCCCGCGTCTCGTGGCGACCCTCCCGTCGTCGTGGGATAGCGTCGGGGACGACGAGGGCGGTGTGGGATGCAAGGCGGGAAAGTTGCGCCCGGGGCTGACGACGTGCGAGTGGCCGGTCCCACCAGCGCTCCAGCCATCGATCCCCAGCGCCAGTGCGGACGACAGCAAGGACAGCACGTGGCTCGTTGCGAATGTCACGCGCCTCGGACGTGCATCGCTCCGCGTCGAAATCGAAGGCGTGCAGACGCGGGCGTGTAGAATCTACGTCGAAAGTCATCGAATCAGACGATACCGTGCACGCACGAGCACACGCGCCGGTGATACGTCGTGGACTGCCTTTGAGGTGCCTGCGGCGAAGAACATTCATTTGCTGAGGCTTTGGGCGCGTGCGTGGGGCTCGAAGTTCGAAGTCGAAGTCGAAGTCGATGCGGATGCGGATGCGGACGCGGACGCGGAGCAGCAGATTGCGGGACGGGTGTCGTGCCTGTGGAACGATGGGCCAGGCGGGGCGTTGATCCCGGCGCTTGAGGAAGCGCGCGGCTTTTTGCCCGAGTGGGTGGCGATCACGAAGGCTGCGGATGGTTTGGTCGAGGCCGCGAGCGGGTTTGTGCTGCTGGGGGATGAGAGTGAATTCTGATAACTGTATGTTGGAAGAGAAGGGTGAACGGTGACGCGGTGACGGGTGAACGAGATTGATTGAGCCCATAACGGAAGGTCAGCTAATCTGATCTTCGCAGCCCCTTTCTCGCGGGGCGCTTTATGGGTCCATTTCGGTCCCGGCTTTTCCCCTTCCTATTTCTGTATTTTATTTTTCAGACAACTTATGGGGAATCCTGCCTTATCATGATCTTCTCCTTCAGCATCTCTTGCGCTCTGACGATTGCGCAGCCCGCAGCCCTTCCTTCAAGTTATTGTCGTTTGTTCTTATAGTCTGTCTCACTCTCGCGTCCCCTTTCATCGACTAAATTCCCTTTCATCTCATAACACACCACCAAATCCTTTAGGCCACTCTCATCTAAGCGCCTCCACACTTCCCCAACCTCCCTTTCTTTCTTTACTCCCACCACCTCTCAGCAACCTGACCTTCCTGAACCTGCAGCAACGTAAAAACAACGAAGCCACCTACCTCTTTCTTTCTCCTTAGTTCCCGTCGCAGTCGAGCTCAACAGCTTTTCGAAAGAAGCTTTGAAGCTATATCTATATCTATAAATAAGCATGCCAAAACGCGAAAAGACGCCTCCGCCGCCAGACGACGAGCCAAGATATGTAACGGTCGTTCACCCGTATCCGCTCAACGCGAATTTGCAGCTGCATACGGACCGGCGCACGCTCGCGCTTTGGTTGGCGTGCTGTACGGGAAAGGACGTCCTCCTGTCCATGTTCCATAAGCCGGCGGTGAGTTGTTCAGTCCTCCCTCCCTGTGGCGTGCCAGGTTGGGGTGGTGGGGCGGCGGCGGCGGTGGCATATAGCCGTTGTTGGTTCGTGCGTGTGAAAACAAAAAGAAGCTGATCTTACGTCATGTCATTTTAGTCTCCAGGAATGGTTATCATCGAAGTGGATCGGGACTTTGATAATTTCGATTCCTTGTTGGGCAAACACGACTGGTCCAAGTTTCTCTTGAAGCCCAAAGATGAGGAGCGAAAGGACCAGGCCTCGAAGGTGTTTTGGTGCACTTATAACACTGGCCGTTTGGTGGAGAAGGGCGGTAAGTCGTTCATGTTTTTTGTTTTTTGAAGAAACTAAAATGTTTGCTATGATCGATGAACGAACATAGGATGGAAGCGCGTGTATATTGAAGAACATTGGTTCAAAGACTGGAGCCCTAATAACGCGTAAGTTGAAGCAAACAAAGACTACACAAATATCCGTGTCATACTCACAAACTCCCGCATTCCCGCGTCATAGTACGATCAGATACCCGTACCCGAAAACCACGTATTGTGATGTTCCCTCAGAGGCAAAGACTGCCGCGCCATTGTGCCGACCTCTTCCAAAGGCTTCCTTCCCCGCCCCCCCGCCTCAACAAAAGCCAACAGGTACTGTAACTTCCCCCACGCTTTCTCTCCTGACCTTTCTTTCAAATTTTTTTTGCTGAAACTTTTTTTGGTCAATTCGTGCTGCAGTTGGATCGCCGGCATGGATCGCTGCGAAAAGTAGTGATACCACCTCAGACGCCAGGTCTTCGTCTATGTGGAGAGGCAAGAGGGCCGCCGCGCCAAGCGACAGCGCTTCGATGATCTCGGCCAGCAGCGGCGGTTCGAGCGCTCGAGCTCCTCCGCCCACACCCACCTCTCCCGTGTCAGGTTCGTTGAAAGCCAACAGTCTCCCCAAGCAGGGTGTCTGTACGTGTCCACTGTTAATTCCTTGGTGAACATGTGTGGTGCTTAACTCTTTTACAGGGAGTCGTGGGCCTCCTTCCATAAGCTCCATCATATCACCTCCGGCTTCTCGCGCGCCTAGCACCGTCGGCGGCCGTGCATATTCAGCTAGGGGCTCTGCCCCTCCACACGCTAGACCCCCCGGTCTTACATCACCCAGCATCAGGCAGCCGACCCCGAAATTCGGCACCTATCAACGATTCAATTGGAGCGAGGATGTTGATCACTTCGAAGCGGAGCAGGAGGACGAAGACGACGACGATGGGCCACCTGCTCCTTCGGCCACCAGCGCGTCCGGTTCGGTTCGATACAACATGGCCCCTCGCCGCCACATCCCGCAGCATCCCGAAGGCCCTATCGATGCGGAGCGGGATTATGACTACTACGAGGAAGACGCCCCGAAACGTACGACGGCTGCTGCCATGACGGACCTGTTCGACAGCGCTCCAAGGGCAACCGCAATCAGAAATACCGCTGGATTGCACGACGTAGACGAAGACGAGGACTCCGACGATGACCTGCACAGGCCGTGGAACGGATACGATGCCCCGCGATGGGAACCTCCGACGAAGGTGAACATCAAGATTGAGGATGGCGAAGAATGGATCTGCCCTCTGCACGGGCCGTTGTGCAACCCGGGGATTTGCGAGGAGCGGGCGTACGTCGAGCGCAAGAGACGCCAGCAGAAGGAGCGTGATGACAGAGCGGAGGAAAAGAGGAAACGACTAGAAAGGTGGGAAAAGAAGAAGCTTAAGAAGGAACAGAAGCTCGCTGAGCTCGAGGGTCGTGAGATCCCCCAAGAACTCCCGCCTCATCTTGTTGGAGTTGGCCCGAGGGGAATGGACTTTGACAGTGGTGATAGCAGCGGCAGCGAGGATGAAGGTGATTTACATCTTATCAACAGTATCGTCAGTGCTAACACATGGCCTGGCCCACTCCCCGCAGATTCGCACTCCCATAAGGACAGCACTGAGCCCCCTCCACCGCCAGAAAGTCTAGCCCCAGGTGGCAGGGCGGAACACAAGCTATTCCTGGATGAGGAAGATGATGTGCGACCCAGAGTAAGCCTCGTGCGTCGCGCCAAGTCCATCGTCGACACGGAAAGCGACGACTCCTCTGAGGAAGAACTGGGAGAAGAAGATGAGGCGCGAAGCTGCGTATCGAGCGCGTGGACTACCAGCAGCAAGACGCAAACCACCGATAGCGACGTCTCTCAGAGCACCCTCGGCAGTGTTACCGGCGACCGCCAGCACCACCCCCAGAAAGCGGGGACCTTTCGGACCGCCACATCGTCCACGTTGGGCAATGGCTCCGCCCGGGACGACAAGGTACTCGCTGGCGTCAAGGCATCGTCTACGGTTGGGTCGATTCGCAAGGATCAGCCCACTCCCGCCACCCGGGATGAGGTGGTCGCGCGCGGTGCTCAGCCACAATCACCTCCGCTTGGACAGCGCCAGGATGCGCGCAATCGCAACGACCAGCAGCGACCGGATCGGGGCGGTGCCAAACAACAACAACAACAGTTACCCTCGCCTGGACCTGGACCTGGACAGCAGCGCCCAACCGAGTGGGACAGGCGCAGCTCCGCCACCACCTCCTCTGCTGCTGCGCGCAGCAGCGACGAGCGGTCTACTTCCGGTAGGAGTTACAACAGTGGGAATGACTCGGAAGTGCCGGTCCGACAGCGTCAGCAGCAGCCCCCCGTGAACGCGAGGAAGGGTACTGGTGGGCGTAATGGTGGGCGTACGCGCGGTTCTGTGAGTGGGCGTCCTTTGGGCGTCCCCGCCGGAGGGTTCCCCACGTTTGCCAATACCCCCTGGGGGGATCCAATCGCCCTCGCACAATCCAAGCCTCCCCGTCGCAAGCGCAAGTCGCCTTCCGCGAACGGCAGCAGCAACAACAACAACAATAACAACAACAATAACAACAACAACGATGACGATGAAGACTCCAGTACCGGTACCGGTACCGATGCTGGTACTGGTGCTGAGAAAGCTGGAGGGGATGGGAGGAGCGGGAAGAGTGGAAGGAGCGATGCGGTCGAGGCGCAGGCGCGCAAGCAAGGCAATGGGCAGCAGCAGAACGCCGAAGCTGTTGGGCCCGGGAAGAAGAAGAACAATCTGCACAAGAGGGTTGTTACCGCCGCTGCGCGTGAGGCGGCTGCGGCTGTGGCTGCGGCTGCGCAGGTGACGTTGCCGCGTGTCCTCGACGTTGAACTTCCCCGCGGTGGTCCCGGATCGTCGTGGGGAGACCCTAGTGCTCCGTGGTAAAGGTGAAGCTGTGAAAGTGAAAGCGGGATTCTTGTCTCTTTCTTGTCAACTGTAGATGCCGCGGGCGGTGGCGGTGGTTGTCTCTATTGTCGAGTTGCATGACATGTCGAGTTGCGCGGGTAGCCTGTTACTGTGTGAGGGCTAATCCCGAATTTAGTGTAATACAGCATATATCGTTTCGCATTTTTATGCATGGGGGATTCAGCCTCATATCTTTCTTGACTCAAGAAATGAGTTGAAATGTGGAAGCAAACCCTTTTCTGCGTTCGTATTTCATCCGTTCCGTTGATTTACGAAGTTTTTTCAAGATGGCATACCAGCGTTCTTGTGAACGCAAGCAGGATAAGTAATACTCCCGTAACGGGAAAATCAGGGTTCGAAGTTCAAGTACATATATTTGCAGTTTGGATCCACGACTTTTTTGGAATTTGTCCTTTTATCGTAACCGTCATAGTTGAGTCATTGTCATTACACACTGTACATACGACTTGCGAGTGGATCAGATGGCGGCGGCGAGGGCGAGGACGCAAAACAAAAGGTCGTCCAAATAACAGAAGAGGTGGGTATAAGACGCGGGAAGAAAGGACTACAGCCCCGTGGGGACAGCGATTCCACGGAGACGCGAGAGTGCCGAGTACCGAGTACTGTAGTGGTTTTTTGCAGGGCCCGGCGCTCGGCAGTTGTCTAAAAGTCAAGCTGAGCCCTTTTGGTACGGTACTGTAGCGGGCTCATTGACAGGCTCGGCTCAGGCTTGGGCTTGGGCCGCGGCTCAACAGGCCAAAAAATTAATGCATCAATTTGTTTTTGTCTTGTGATACATTTCATCTCGCGGTGAGCCAAACAAAAGGGAGAGAAGGGAATTGAATTTGTGTTGGCCAGCAACTAACACGAAGCCGACCTTGGACGGGGGCAGGCGGATACAGTCTGCACAAGAGCCAAACGTACAAAGGACAAAGTGGCGTCGAGTAGCTGGTGTGGTGGTGGTGGTGGTGGTGGTGGTGGCAGCGACTCACCCGTGCGCGTTAACAAGTTGGGACTTGTTGCCTCGTAGATGTACAGTAGATGGGGCAGTCAAGAAAGGGACGTGTTCAGCGGGGTTCAGTGCAGGGCCGTTACGAGGGTGCATGCATGCATGTGTGGTCGAAGTGCAGCACGAGAGGCGCGGCGTCGCAGCAGTGGCGTGCATCAAAGCGCTCTGTGCGCCAGCCAGAGGGTCTCGCTCTGCTTGGTGGTGGAATGCGGTCCTCATAACGTCAGGGGGGCAGTGTATCCAGCGACGCTGACTCTCCCTGCTTATCAAACTCGGTGCAATATGCCTCTTCCTCAGTCTCCAACCCATCTTGCCCGCCCGCACTCGCAGATCGTCGCGAGGGAGCTCGCGTACGATTGTGCCCCAGGGTTACCCCGTTTCCCGCAGCCTGGGGATCACATGGCGCACCAACACGCCCGTGTTGCCACGTGCCCAGAAGGAGTGGAAAGGCAGTGAGTTAAGATGTCACGAGAAATGCTAAGGCAGATGTGGAGAAATTATAGCGTTCTTGGATCTTGGAACCGGCGCGCTCACACAGGAGGTGATGACGAAGCGGAAGGATACACGACACTTCATTTGTTTCCGGACTTGTAGAGGCTCCTCTTGTAGTACTTACATGGTACCAAATTGATATAGTCCATAGTAACGGTGATTGAAGGTGAAACGTCCGAGGTAAAGGTAAAGAGTGGGGCGCGGGCATGAACGTGTGAACGTGTGAACGTCGAAAGAGTCGAAGGCAAGTCGGGGACGCGGCCCGCTCTACGGAAGTGAAAGTGAAGTAAACGCGCACTGCGGGCAGACAAATGGAATTGTAGATATTCTGTAGCAAAGAACGTAGATATCAATCAATGTAATCAATGTAGTCCGATGGTATGGTATGGGAGAGAGTAGGCCGACTGGCTGTGTCAAGCGTGCTGCACGTACGCCAATTTCAACACAATGCCACATTCACTGTATATGACATGCGCAGCGACGACAAGAAACTCTTATCCTTAGCACCTTCCGTAATGACAGTCCTTCTGTTGGCGATCCTGAGAATGACCGCATCCACTAGTTGAGTTTGATGGGTTCGCACTCAATGCCTTTGCCTGGATGCAGTATCGATGTCAGCAAACAGAAGCTACTAAAATGCAGAAGGAACAGACCCTGGTCGACTTTCTTGCAGCAGAGCGGATGCGTATTGCTGTCTCAACGTATTAGTGCCTTGTGCTGCGGAAGCGAAAGAAGTCCTACCATTGATTGTTGCTGATGGATGTGCAAGTCAGCCCGACGTATGTGGTCGCGGGCGGGAGCGAGCCAAGCAAGCCGCTGATGGCAGAACCAGCAGCTTGGCCAGTGGTGAAGACATCGCAGCATACTATTGATCCTCCGTCGCACTTGTCTACGGTGGTTGGGTTCGGCGGCGCGGCATAACCACCATTACTCCCATCTCCGGTCTTCCCACT
>QLOT01008890.1:0-21164 GCA_003313875.1 Russula aff. compacta | reverse complement strand
GAGCCTACTCAAGTTTTACTTCTAAAGTCTTCAAAGCATACTTTCCGAGTATCCCAGGAGAACCTCATGTCGTGCATCCGGGCATCAACCTTCTCTCATATGAGCCGACAGGTAACAGCAGAGAACCTGATATAGTAATGGTCTCGTCGTGCGTAGCTTTCTTCGTACATGCTTTGTGTGTGCGTTATTGTGTCCTCAGAGATCAGCCAACTTTCCTATCCCCCAACCGCTTCGAGAAAAAGAAGAATGTTGTGCTCATGATCGATGCCTTCGCACTTTTCAAACAAGAGTTCGTGAAGGCAGGGAACCATGAGCCTCTGCCGAGTCCTCGACTTGTGATCGGTGGTAGGTATGACTCCCGGGTCGAAGAAAATATGATGACCCTCATCGCATTGATCGGTCGCACAAAGCTTGCATCCCTATCCTACTTCATCCGAGTCGTTTCTCCCTCATCAAGGACTACCCTACCCACTTTCAATATATATGACTAGATCTGGACATTCATTTCCTACTCAATCTCATGACTACCCAGCAAACTGCTCTCCTCTCCATGTCATCAACGCTCGTGTTACTGTACACGCTGCGAACGAACACTTTGGAATCGTGCCAGTCGAAGCCATGCCATTGGGGCTGCCTGTACTTGCATGCAACAGTGACGGGCCCACTGAGAGCATCGTCGACAATCCACCAACAGAATGGACTGGGTGGCCGCAGGTGCCAAAAGCATCACGACATACACGGGAGATCGCTTGGACATTTACAGTAAACGCCGTGTCTTGTAATACAGTATGCGAAGGTCGTACCTGTTTACTACACTGATGAGACGAGGGCGAGTGTCAGATAGAAAAAGTACTAACCAATGAGGCGCGAACACCTTGTTCGGGGGCTGGTATGGTGATGTCCATGATGGTGGACAGAACCGGCAAGGTCATGAGTAAAGAGGCAGAAATCAAGGGTGAAGGATCGTCGCTGCACCTCATTGGGTATTGGCTCTGCAATTCAAAGAATAACTTTTCAAGGCCACGTCCATTTGCTATGGCTCCACGTAAACGCTCCATCCAGCTTCAAGAATGAGTTATGGAAGTGTACCAGTCAATCTGTGCTACTATAAGCGCAGTTCTTCCCGCCAAGATGATCAATGCCAAAAAAGGAGGAAATGTACCTTGCAACTGATGATGGGGTTGTTCAGAAAATATGTGGAGCACTGTTCCGGCGTCCTTGGTGCTGTCCCACTCCCACACCCCATGCATTTCCCACAGGTCCTGACCACCCATTGGCCCATCTTCGCGCCAGGCATTGTGACCCTGAGGGCTGAGGAGCTCTTGACCGGTGCACTTTGTAGGCATGGGAAAGGACCGCATCCAGGGATCCACAGAGGTTGAATGACCAGCACCAAGGACTCTGGGAGATATCCCTTGCAGCAGCGTTGATTTGGCTGTGGAGAGTGATCCCCTTCTTCTCTTTCTTTTTCCTCTTGATTGTGGTGTCCAGTGCCTCTTCCTCCTGGTCCATCTCGACTTCCTCCTCCTGGTCCATCTCGTCTTCTTCTGCCTGGTCATCATCTTCTGGGCCATTGAATTCACTCCCACTCAAGTCCGAGCTGCTGAGAGCAGGGTTCAACAGCCCCACATCTGCCTCATTGTTGAGGTCTAGAGGTATGGCATAAGAGTTTATTCTGTCAGTCACAATGTCACATAACTGCCTGGATTTCTCGTCTTGTCCTGTTCGTTCCTTGACAGTGGCTGATCCTTATGATGCATCATGGGAGCTGTATTTGAAGATGAGAATGAGCAACTGTCAAGGAGGGTAAATAAAAAAAAACTTTGCTGGAATTGCCCTTTCATGCTTGAGTCACCCGTTTACCAACAGGCTGGTCAGATGGGTGACAGGCCTCAGTGACTGTGATTTTCTGCTTCTTGTGTGCATCAGCTTCAAATTGGGCAACCTTCTGAATACCCTTTGCCCTTGCAGTGGCAGCTTTAGTCTTTTCGGCCACCTTGAGGGCATGTTCCGCATCAATGACAGCCTTGGGGTGACAGGTGGTGGTAGGGAGATCCACATTTCCAGGATGCTTATTGGCATTGCTGGATCGACGAATCATCGAATATGAGGATACAGTAGATGGACGGTTCAAGTTGAAATGTGGTGAATACATGTCAATGGTTGCCGAGTGCGTGTTCATGAACTGTATAGTTTATGACAACCCACGTGGCAAACTCATCTTAGGCTTCGAAGCAGCTTTAACTTAAGCATGAAAAGAACTTGATTTAATCCATATCGTTATCCTTGCCCCTTTAAATGTCATCGTATATGCAAGACTCCTGCTGGGCTGACCAGACATAAACTAACTTGTGCAGCAAACCCAGATACAATTTTTGTTCCCCTGTCCCATCAATCATCACCAAGAGCCTGCTCACCTCGAACTCCTACTCCCTTTCAAGAGGATCCACAATTTGTATCGCCACCACAAATGCCGCATAACCAAGGTCATATACAAATCCAATGGTCACCACGTTGCATCCAGTGGACAATTAAAGGGAGGCTGAAAACCCGATTCCATCCCTATCTCGATGGTTTGCATTGAGATCCTTCTTTCTGTATGATAACTCATCATAAATTTTTGACAGGACAACCATGCAATGAAGATGGGTATGACTTTCCCCCTGGTTCTCCACCTCCGCCACTCACTGTGCGTGCCATGGATGACTACTATCCTTATGACTTGCAGGCCGACTTTGCACCTGCAGACCTCTTGTTTTGCAAGGCCCAAGTCTCCAGAAATCATATCAATGAACTTATGGAGAATTGGGCAGGAACGCAGCAAGCAAAATATGCTGATGAAGAGCCTAACCCCACCCTTTGCCGATGCCAATGACTTGCTGAACGTCATCGATGCGACGGAGTTGGCCGATGTTCCCTGGCAAGGTTTCTCTGTTAAGTATAATGGCGAACTTCCTGATAATGCGCCCAACTGGATGTCAGCCTCATATGATGTCTGGTTCTGGGACCCTCTTCATGTCATGGAAGCACAACCTGGTAACTGGGAGTATGCAGGCAAGATGGACTACGCCCCAAAACAAGTATTCAGTGGGGCCAACAAACGGCAGTTCTCTGACCTCATGTCAGGTAATTGGGCCTGGAACCAAGTGGTATGTTCACGTCCTTAATTGGCATAGTGTCCAACTTATCCCATCTTAAGGATATTATTGCAGAAGATGAGGAAGCCCATGGGGCAATGTTTGTCCCCGTGGTCCTGGGAAGTGACAAGACTACTGTCTCTGTCGCGACAGGCCAAAATGAGTATTACCCCCTTTATGGAGGGATTGGAAATGTTCAAAACCAGGTTCGGTGAGCACACCAAAATGCAATCAGTGTCATAGGGTTTTTGGTGATCCCCAAAAGTATGTTTCTCATTAATACATGATGCCTTGTCTCTGATACCCTTTCAACAGCTGACAAGCAGTTTCATGACAACGACACATTTCGCAAATTTTGATGACAATCATTTCATGATTCTCTATCCTTCATTTTATCATCAATACAATCATTTATGACCAAGGCCCAAGTTACATGATGCGCAGATGGTCATATCTGATGTGTAATATATGGATTAGGCCCATATATTGTGGACTACCCAGAACAAGCATTACTGGCGTCCATCGTCTCAGGATGGTGTCCAAAGTACGTCTGTCCTAGTCTCCTATTCTCAGTTCTTCGCAAGTTGAAACATGCTAGATGTACAGCTCTTTCAACAGACCTTGATGGTGATCTCACAGCCATACCATGGTCACACATGCACACAGATGCATTACAAGAGGCATTTGCAGATGACCTCAATGGCCTTTGGGATGTGTACGGTGTCATTGAGGACTTGGTTGTTTGTACCTTTGTCCATTCCTTTGTACTTCCAATCTCACAATAACAAACACAGCCATTTACAACACACTTTCCCCACGCTGACATTCACCAATTACTTGTGCCTGATCTCCTCCATCAAATAATCAAAGGCACTTTTAAGGATCACCTCGTCACATGGGTCATGGAATATGTGACTATGACACATGGAAAGGCTGAAGCGAGTCAAATCCTCACTGATATTGATTGACAGTAAATATTCTGAGCATCAGTCAGAGTACTAACGTGAATGTACTATCCTATCAGAACTGCCACTGTCCCTTTGTTTCTGGGACTATGAAGGTTTCTGGATGGCTGTGGATTCAAGCAGTGGACCAGTGATGACTTGAAGGCATTGATGAAGGTACATTACTACTTAGAACTCTTACTGAGAATGGTTCCATCAATATACTGACCGTGTTCAGGTCTTCCTCCCTGCTATTGCAGGCCATGTGCCACCGCAGATGGTTCGCACAATCAGTGCCTTCATGGAATTTTGTTACCTTGCTTGATGCTCCCAGATTGATGAGGACACACTGATGGCCATTGATGCCGCCATTAAGCGCTTCCATCACGAGTGTGACATCTTCATCGAAGTTGGTATCCGGGATGACTTTTTGTTGCCCTGCTAGCACTCACTTTCCCATTACTGTGAATTAATCACAATGTTTGGTGCCCCAAATGGCATCTGTTCCTCAATTACAGAGTCAAAGCATATCAAGGCTGTGAAGGAACCTTGGCAATGCTCCAGCCAGAATCAACCTTTGGGCCAGATGCTCCTCACTAACCAATGGCTCAACAAGCTTGATGCTTCATGGGTTGATTTCAAGGCATGGGGAATGCTGAATGATACATTGTTCAGGATTCCTCCTCCCCCACCAAATCTGATGAACCATGCACATGGTATTCATGGAGATGCTGATGCTGAGGACAATGAGGACACAGATGATGCTGAGGCTGCAGGGATGACAACGCTTGGTGATGTGAAGCTAGGAAGTCATTCAGGTGCGCTTCTAAACCCTTACACTTGCCTTTCACTAATATTATTGTATGTAGCCCCAGGATATGCAAATACTTTATATGTCATATCTTTTCAAATTGGTGAACCAAAACTCTATGAGTTGACTCGGTGCTTTCTATATGACCAACTCAAGCCTAATGCAGACATTTGTGGAATGGACGCTCTGATTGAGGCATGTCCAACCCTCCCCCCAACCATTCCTATTCATATCTTTCACTCTGCATGTGCCACATATTATGCGCCAAGCGATCTTTTGGGTATTGGAGGGATGCACCATGAGTATATCAGGGCAACCCCTTTTTGGAAGGGGTCTCCACGCTGAGATTGTGTTTTTCTTGAGAAAGACCCTGATGTTGATGGCTTCCATGGATTGTATGTGGCCTGAGTCAAATACTTTCTATCATTTACTATTGATAGAACTACTTATCCATGTGCACTTGTTGAGTGGTTTTCAACATATGGAGACTCTCCCTGTGAAGACACTGGGCTTTGGCGTGTGATGCCTGATTTTGATCGGCAAGGCCAGCGGTTGACTTCCCTCATTCACATTGATTCGATTTTACATTCTGCACACTTAATAGGAGTATCAGGTACTAATTTCCTTCCTAGAACATTCAGACATAGTGATACCTTAGATGCATTCTGTTTATTCTATGTTAACAAGTATATAGATCATCACGTGCATGAAATCATGTTTTAACTACTTAGACTGGCACTAATTTAAGTAAAAGTTAGAAAAGAGCCAAAAGTAAAAGTAGAAACTCGAAAGTAAAAGTAGAAGTTGATAAAGTACAAAAAGTAAAAGTAAAAGTCATCTGAAAAAGTTAAAGGCCAAAAAGGCCAAGTAAAAGTAGATGCAGTTTTCCTGATGCTCCTACAGAGTCATCTCTGTGTCCCAGACCCACTCACTGCAACTTCAACAGGTTATGGGCCCTGTGCTCTAAGCTTACAACCACTACAACAAGCTCTATCACACACAACTGTTCTAACACAGTGAGTAAACATTCTTGTTCGCTGTTCTCTCCAACTAGCAGGCTATGTTGAGCCCATGGGGGTAGATGACCTGGCTAGGTCTGTGCTGGGGTCCTAAGGACCTTGCATGAGGTGTGCGATGGACCTAGGTGTAGGTGAAGTGCACTGAACCCTCTCTGTCCCTGCACGCTATACCTATACAGTTATTTGCTTAGTATAGAGTGCCCTATGTGCTTAGGCAAGTCTGGAGAAGCCCAGATTGGCTTTAGGCCTGGTGAATGGTTGGCTGTCTGCCTTTAAGTGGGAGCAGCTTTGGGTCTATCACAAGGCGTGGGTTAGTCACACCCATAGCACTTGGGCCTAGTTACAACTGTGCCATGCTAGATAGAAAGTAGACACACATGTCACGAGCTCAGAACTTGCTCGCAGACCCTGTATGATTACTTCAGCAGTAGTGACTCATAAGGGATGACATATGTGCGACTGATGACTGATATATCTTTCTCATGCTTACTGATTACAGTACCTCGATTACTGAGCCTCAGAAATACTTACTCAGCTATGACATAGCATTACTAAGGACCTAGGTACTCACTTAGTCAGCAGACTGGTTTGCTTGTATATAAGCACTCAAATGCGCAGCGGAGAAGACCAAGCTTGACTTGGTCTAGCAATCCAGAATCCCCGTTACATAAGCACTTGCCTTATTTGAATTCACCAACCTCCACTCTTCTCTACCACAGACTCTAGGACCGGTATAATACCCAGCCTGAGCCCCTGGGAGCTTTCCCGAGACACAAAGAGTCGACTGAAGAAGTGCATGGCCCTCTGGAGCTGTGACATAAGTTGAGCTTTTCAGACTGGTGACACCAGAAATTATTGTGGCTACCATACTATCTGATGGGTGGACACATGTCACAAGAAGACAGGTAGACGACCTACCTCAAGACATCAAAGGAATGGCACAGTTCCAATTTGACAGAGATGATCCTAGAAACACCAGGTATTTTATCCATGAAGGAAGGCAGCTACTTCCCATAGAGTGGATTAACGACGATGCGTGGTACGCACTTGAATATAGAACAGATGGATTCTATACAAGACCAGAGCTATGAGTAGCCAGAGAAAATACATTTGGACTAGGAAGCCACATGGAACCCATCCAAGTTGATCCACCCACGCTCACTCCAATCCAACAAATAAAGAGAGACCTCGCAAGCAAAGGAAAAGCTGTTGCAAGCAGTTGACCCGCTAGCAGAACCATGTCAGGAAGCACACAGCAAATGACAGCAGGAGGAAGCAACGCACCAGCAGCACCTCCCACACAAGCAAATGTGACCACCAGCACAAACACCACGACAACTGCAACCCAAGGGGGCGGGTCCCTTAAGGGAATTCCACCAAAGGAATTTGATAGAACAAGGGACCAATCACAAACCTTCATTGACGACTTCACAATCTATTGGAAGATCAATAGGAAAGCTGAAAGTATGAAAGAACCCTACTCACAAGTCTTAATGGCCATCTCATTCATGAAGGGACCAAAAGTCCATGACTGGGTCAAAGCCCAGATTGGGGCACTCAACAACAAGGTCAACCCCACATTATGCAATGTCCTCCCTCAACAAGAAATCCTATGGGACAAATTCAAAGCGGCTTTCGAAACAGCTTTCACTGACACAACCAGTCAGCAAGATGCCTACTCTAGACTAAAAACACTAAAAATGATGGGCAAAGATCTTGACACGTACATCGCGACTCATGAAAGCCTCATCCATAAAGTGGGATAGACTGCTGGAGGGGATGGAGCCATTGAAATGTTCCGCGCCGGACTAAAGAAGCAACTGCACTTGGCAGTCCTCCGCCATGATGTTATGCCAACAACACTTAAAGGGTGGAAAGAAGCCGCATGAAAGGAACAAGCAAAATATGCACTGATCAAAGCAAGCAGATTCTATGAGAATACTGGAAGGGTTAACCAGCAAAATCAGTGGCAAAAAGCACTTGGAGGAAATAACAGAACCCACCAGAACCAGGACCCTAATGCTATGGATGTCGATTACACCAACCTCAAACTGCTATCCGATGAAGAATGGACCCAGTTATGAGCTGAGGGAAGGTGCTTCCAATGCAAGCAAAAAGGACATATGCAAAGTAAATGCCCTAAAAAGATGCAAGATCAACAAGGAAATCGAAGCAACGCTCTATGAACCATGGCTCGTGTCACAGAAGTTGTTGACGACCGTGACAACAAATCTGAGACATTGGAAACCACTGTGATTAACAAGGCCACCATGACTTCCGATGACATATATGAGGCACTAAGGGGGCTTGATGAAGACAGAAGAAACAAACTTCTCAATAAAATCATTCTTGATGGGACAGATTTTTGATTAGCTCAACCTCAACAGCTGGAGGAAGAGCTGCAGATAGTCCAAGCATGTACATTAGTTCGGAAATACAGGACAAGACAATACACACACCTTTTACCCTTTACATGCATGGACAAACGGCCAAAGAAAGAGCCCTAATAGACAGCAGGGCAACCCACAACTTCATAGACAAAACAATGATCAGAAGGCTTGGAATAGGAACTCACCCATTAGAGTTACCAAGGACCATCATGAATGTTGATGGGACAAAGAACCAAGATGGCAAGATCACATGATACACCAACTTGGAGGTGATCCACCAAGGGCAAAATGAAATGCAGCGATTCTATGTCACAGACTTAGGGAGAGACCGCATTATCTTTGGATACCCTTGGTTATGGACCTTCAACCCTACGATCAACTGGAAAAAGGGGATCAAAACTCCAATTGCAGTCCAAACCACAAACGTGCCCATACCTGAGTGGATGGTGATCTATTGAATCTTGATGCAAGGAAGGGAACTTGGACAGCCAGATGAGGAAGTACATATCACAAGAACAGACCTAGCACAGGAATGGGCAGAAAAAGCAAACAAGGACAAGAAGACAAACACGGAGAAAACAATTCCACAGCAATACCAGGAATTCTTGGATGTCTTCTTGGAAAAAGCCACCCAATAATTTCCACCGCCTTGCGATGATGATCATGAGATCACACTAAAAGAAGGGGCACTGGACACACTCTTGTGCAAAATATATCCCATTTCTCGACACGAAACTGAGTACTTGCATTGGTGGATCACCAAGAACTTGCAAAAGGGATACATACAAGAGTCTAAATCTCCCTATGCATTGCCTACATTCTTTCGAAAGAAAAAGAACGGAGAATTACGGATTATACAAGACTACAGAGGACTTAACAAATAAATGATCTGTGATTCATCACCCCTACCCCTTATCAGATCCCTCGTGGAAAAGCTACATGGCAGAACTCTGTTTACCAAGTTCGATGTCAGATCTGGATACCATAATGTCAGGATACATGCAGAAGACTGCTGGAAAGCAGCCTTCAAAACACCACTAGGACAATATGAACCAAAAGTTATGAATTTCGGATTACAAAATGCACCTGCCAGTTTCCAAAGACTAATGAATCGCATGCTACAACCACTAAAAGCAAAGTGGGGCAAAGACATCCAATGCTACATGGACGACATCCTTATAGCCACTAAAAACGACCTTGAATACCACAGGGAGTTTGTTAAAGCAGTCCTAGGGGCATTATGCAAAGCCTCGCTGTTCCTCAAACCAGAGAAATGCAAATTTGAAGTAACACATACTGAATACCTGGGAATGTTACTAGATGGCAGCACTATCAAACCAGACCTGTCAAAAGTCGCAGGGATCCGAGAATGGCCAACAAAACTCACTTCGGTAAAAGATACACGGAAAACTCTAGGAGTCCTGGGGTATCAAAGACCCTTCATACCCAGATTCGCACATCTGGCACGACCATTGACCAAACTGTTGCACAAGAATGAAAAATTCGAATGGACAGACGAATGTACAAAAGCGCTGATGGTACTGATTCACATAATAACCAACGAACCCGTCCTCGTGCACCCAAATCCCGAGCAACCTTTTGAACTCAAGGTAGATGCCTCGAACTACACAACAGGGGCAATCCTATTCCAAAGGGACAAACATGGGAAGCCACGCACTATTGGATATCATTCAAAAACCTTCAATGAAGCAGAACAATGCTACAACATCTATGACAAAGAATTGTTAGCTGTAGACTGAGGACTTACCAACTTGAGACATGTACTATTAGGAAATAATGTGACAATCCACATGGACCATGCCAATCTTACCTACTATCGCCACCCACACAAACTAAGCGATAGAGCATGACGATCAATCAACAGGATTATGCAATACAACATAAAAATCAAACACAAAACCAGGAATTCACAATCATGCTGATGCACTCTCCTGCCACCCTGACTATCATTGTCATGAACCACCAACAGAGATTGGACTACCATCGTCCATGTTCATTAACACCATCTCTGTCCAGGAATTAGACCCTAGCATCAAGAACAGTCAAGACGCACACAAATCAGAGATTGACGCCATATGGGCAAACCACAAACTTACATGCTCTGCCAAAGGGTGGCACCGCAACCACTGCCTTGTTGTTGTGGGAAACGACACCCTTAAGAGGGGGGTAATTTCCCTCTACCATGACTTCTACACAGCTGGACATCCTGGCCAGAAACGCACGTTGCGGAGTATTGCGAAAGACTACTGGTGGCCGAAAATGAAAGAAGACATCACAGCTTATGTCAGTGGCTGCACACAATGCCAAGCAACCAAACCACGCACAATGCACCCTAAACCACCACTGTTTCCTATCACCACAACACCCAATAAACTCCCCTTTGAAACAATCAGCTTAGACTTTGTTGTGAAACTACCTAAGAGTGCTGGGCACGACTCAATCCTAACAATCACTGACCAAGGATGCTCCAAAACAGCACTATTCCTACCCTGCTCAGAGACTATTGATGCGTTAGGAACTGCACGGCTCTACGCGGAACAAGTATTCCCCTACTTTGGTATCCCAAAGAAGATAATCTCAGACCGTGACACGCAATTCACCGCAGGATTTACCAAAGAACTATGCCAAATACTGGGGATTCAACAAAACATCAGCAGCACATACCATCCACAAACGGACAGACAATTGGAACGCACCAATCAATGGCTAGAACAATACCTACGACTGTACACGAATGCTACACAAACCGACTGGAGCCAATGGCTCCCAATAGTGCAATATGTACACAATGCGTGGAAAAATGAAACAACACAAACGTCCCCTTTGAAGCAATCATGGGATTCATCCCAAAAGTGCACCAAGCCTTGCGAACTGACACCGTACCATCTCTAAAGGAGAGAGGAGAGACCATACAACGTATCTGATGGCACACACAGAAAGCAATGAAACGCACACAAAAAGCCTGGGCAGAGAGATACGAGAAGTGGTTTGTGCCATACAAAATTGATGAGAAAGTATGGCTCGAAAACACACATCTCACTAAGGCACAGTTGACTGGGAAACTGGATGACAAACGCTATGGGCCGTTCAAAATTATGAAAGTCATCTCACCAGTTGCATACTGTCTTGCGCTACCACCACATTGGCGCGTACACAATGTCTTCCATGCTTCATTACTGACACCTTACAAAGAAACCACAATGCATGGGAAGAATTTCCTTGAACCACCACCTGAGATCACCAATGGCGAACCCGAATGGGAAGTATAAGCCATTACAGGAGAATGACGCCATGGCCACCACAGAACCTTACAGTACAAGGTACGATGGAAGGGTTACTCAACAGCGCACAATTTGTGGGAACCAGTAACAAATATTAACACCCCACAACTAATAAAAGCATACGAAAAACAAAAATGAACAACAGGCAAGAACAACACCCGTGTCCTCAACATGGCAGAAGACGAACTTCCTCAAGTGAATATCATTGCCATGGACGCCACGACAATGAGCTCCCGGGACAGTGCACCACCAGCAGACCTTCTCCAACATCTTGTAGGAATGAGCCGCACTGCGGGAGTCGACCTGTCCCCAGTGTTGGCAGCAGCGCTAATTGACCGCATCAACTGTGGAGTTGAGATGGATGACCTGTACACACCACAATGATGGCACCTAGAGGAGCTTGGGGAGGCAGGGGCGTTACAGGAGAGTCGCATTGATCGAGCACGTCCAAGTAAAGTCCGATGGAAGCGCTCCACACGTCCATTGTGAGCAGATGTATAGGGGGCAGTTCGCTGATGATCGATTCCATGGAGTGCACACCAATCAGAGGTAGAATTGGAGACAAGTTCTCCATTATCAGTTACCAAGATTTTCAGTTGGAAACTGGATTGGACAACAACTGCACGATGCCAAGTCTGGAGAGCGTGGGAGGCATCGGACTTCTTTTTCAGAGGAAGGCACCAAGCATAACCGGAAAAATTATCGATCACATTCATTATGTAGGTATTCCCGAAACGAGAAGTACATGGCATGGGTCCACAGAGATCAGCGGAAACATGTTTAAGAGGGGCAGTGGCAATACAGTAGTTCCTTCGCGAAGTTTCGGAATGCGTGAGCGAGTCTGTTTTCCAAGAACACAATGGTCGCATTTCACAGGAGTGAGGGAAAGGTCGATCGGCATACCTTGCACTGAAGCGTTGCGAGCCATCCCAAGAATCTTCTGAGTATCACAGTGTCCAAGTCGGCGATGCCAAGTCTCAAGATCAGGGGTAGGTTTTGTGAGTCCAAGTAGAGCCTTGGAACGTGTCACCCGAGCGGATTCACAGGTCAAAGGATATAGTCTAGTGGTGGGATCGAACGAGCCCCGAGCGATAACTTTGTTGAATTTATCAGAGACCCAGCAGTTATGAGGCCCAAAGGTGACGAAGTGGTAGCCAACGGTTGTGATACCAGAAACAGAGATTAAGCAAGTTGTGCATGAAGGGACAAACAGTGCATCGTTCAGATAAAGTTTGTGACCTGCCCCTGTACATAGTTCGATGTCGCCGATGCCAGTAGCTATAGTAGAGGATCCATTGAAACCTTCAATCGGATGGGGAGCAATCGGACGTAGACGTCTGAAATCCGATCGTTCCAGCGAGATGTGGGCCGAGGCACCAGAATCCAAGAGAAAAGGCATATCACGAGCTTTGGTAAGAAAGGTAAGAAAGACACGACCCGTGTGGGAAGGAATTGGAGTAGTTTCCGAGTCAACGTCATTTGCAGACCTAGAGAAAGTTCGCCAGTCTACAGAAGCCTTGTGGGGTCCAGACAATAGCAAATAGGAAGAAAAGGCACCAAGGCTCGCTGGTGAGGAAGGTGGTGAATCCACAGGATTGGCAGCTGGCAGGTGCAAAGCAGAAGCAGTATTAACTATTAAAATCTAAGACACGTGAGTCCCTCAGCTTCAGGAATAGAAGACTAATATTAATGTACCTAAGACGCGTGAGTCCTAAGTACAATCAGTAATGTACGAGATGGGAAAATGTGTGGTGCACTCACCCTCAGCTTCAGGAATAGAAGACTGAGGGTATGGAGTGTGTGTAGCCTAAGTATATATAGTGTAATGTAGGTGTGCTGGTAGATGACGCCAATGATGTCACTTGCACGTTGTGTCGTGACTTCTTACATTAACCACAGCCCGCGGAGGTGGGGGTTGATCAGTGGCGTGTGTATAAGTGACACCTTCAACGATGATAGTATGCATGGGACCAGGAAAGGGTGACATATTTGGAGTATCGGTGTTGGCGACATTGGCCGAGGTAGTAGGAGGGGTGGAGGATTCATGAGTGCAACCAGACTGGGAACGTTGTTTCGCGGCTTTCTGTGCTGCGCAGGCTTCCTCAATGGTATGACCAGCCATCTTACTGCTGGGGCGAATGCAGAAATCGGTGAGGTGTCCGAGGCGTTTACAATGGGTGCAAATACTTCGTGGGCATCCATCATTGCCGAGAGTCTGAGCAGCAAGCGCAGTGTTTTGTGGCGCATTCTGTTCAGTGCGTCGGCGAAGGAGATCATCCTCTTGTTGCATGCAACGGAGTATGACCTTGGAGCTAAAGGATGGGTCATTGGTGATACTAATGAGGCTAGACTGGATATGTGTGTGGTGGTCACTGAGAATGTTAATGAGGACCACTGATTGGAGTTGGTCATTGTCGATAGGACCCATGGCGATGATTCTTTTCACGAGGTTGAAGGCCTCCTGGGCGGTGGGTGAGAGGGGGCCACCAGGGGGACAGCGTATATCAAGTGCTCTCCTGAGTAAGAGGACCTGAGCATGGAGGCCCAGTTTCTCATGTGTTTTCCAGAGAGCTTCAAATACGTCATATGCCATGTTAAGGGTGTGGACCTGATCGTAATCGCCATCAGAGATCTGGGTGAAAATAAAGCCCTTGAGTGATTCATCGTTACTGGCCCATGCTTCATGGGCATTTGGGTTTGTCGAACGGTTTGGCTGGGGCAGCGTACCCTTCAGCCATTTGGTGAATCCTTGGCGTAGGCAATATAGAGCGACAAGTTTGCTCCATCTTTCCCAGTTCGCTTCATTGATGTCAAGGATGAGATCCGCAGGCCAGCCTGAATTGTTAAGGAACAGCGTGGCGATGGAGATGGCTGGTGTGACGGCAGGGTTATGTCCCGCATTTTGTCCTTGGTTGGATGGAGCAGGGGAAGAGATGGTGGCAGAGCGTCTGTGGGAGGATGACCAAAGGGGAACTCCTGGGCCAGACAACTGAGAGGTCGAGGTCATGGTGACGATATGCACCAAGTTCGCGAATGAATGATGGGAGAGCTGAAGGATAGGTCAAAGAAGGAAGAGGGGGACTCGTGGAAACGAGGGGTCCAAGTATGGTGGGTTGATTGCTGAGGTTCTAGGTCGTCCGCAGTTGGCTCAGATGTGGGCAGGGCCCATAACCTGTTAAAACCTAGCGGTGCCTCAGCTATGGGATAAAGAAGCTGAGGGTCAACTAATCTACGTATATAGTCTTATATACGAACAACGGACGAGTGCCAATCACCATCAGGTGACGTATGACGTCGGTAGTTCAACAGAGATTGCACCAGAAATCACACCACCAGAAGGAACACCCACGGAACTCACACAAATCCCACCAATCATGGGGACCAAAGGAGCACCTTCGTCCATGAGCATTTTGTCCCTGTCCTATCATGTCCGTAGCCTCAGCCCAGCCAAAATGGGGGAAACCACCCAATCCCTCAAGCACCCACTAACTGCAGAACCCAGCAAGGTAGCTGAAGAAGACACAGAACCATTGGAGAGACCACCCCCTGAGTACACAGGGCCACAACACCCAGGATGGCCGTGGCGACGACAAGTATGATTCCTGGCGAGACATGAAGGAGGAGGAGAGTGATGGGAACCACAGTCCTTCTCTTACATAGGGATCGATCGCACGTCTGGACAACCCACTCTATATATGACAGACGATGCCGAAGCTCCATGATATGCTACCAATCTCATGGCTCAATCTTGGGACACATCGGACGACTGGGAGTTCCTTGAGGTACCCTATGTGGGGACCCAAACTGCTCTGGATGCGGAGTTCAATACTGCATTATGGACTATCAACAACCCTGGAATTCACGCCGATGTTCATCATTTCCACCAACTAGAACTTGACAAAATTCAGCTACGAGAACAGGAGGGACAAGTAAGAAGACTAGAGGACTTTGCCTTCAAAGAGAGAGGACTCGTGGAGCATGCAAAAACCAAGAACACAGAGGAGCTTAAAGCTGTGGGGGACAGGCTACTCAGAGTTGGAGCAACTACGGCAATCATGGATTGCATTGATGAAGGGGAGGATGATCATGCGTGAAGGTGGGAGTACATCTGGGCAGGGTGACATCACACACTGCACTTGGAAGCAGTGCAAGGACCCCGACAATGACTCAGACACTGCTGGTATTGCCTATTCCCAGATCATGCAGCATGAGATTGCGACACCCTGCATTACCTGTGTACTCAGTGACAACTACAGAGAGGGGCGCATCATTGCCAAGTGGCTCCTACCCACCATCACTATGGCATTGACTTACCAGACACCTGCCCTTTTAAAGGACGGCAACCGCCTGGGTTGGGGAACCTCATCGACTTGTCTGCTGATGAACTGGAAGACTGTTATGGAGAATGAGACATGTGGGACCCCGACATTCAAGTAATTCAGGAAGTCCACTATGTCAATGACTTGGAATGAAGTGCAACCTTGGTGGACCCAGAAAGTGTGGCCAGGACAGGTGCATGCATGGTTGGGGCATGCACCACAGGGTGTGTGGAACCACCCTTGAGGAGGGGGTCATGTCACAAGCTCAGAACTTGCTCACAGACCCTGTATGATTACTTCAGCAGTAGTGACTCATAAGGGATGACATATGTGTGACTGATGACTGATACATCTTTCTCATGCTTACTGATTACAGTACCTCAATTACTGAGCCTCAGAAATACTTACTCAGCTATGATGTAGCATTACTAAGGACCTAGGTACTCACTTAGTCAGCAGACTGGTTCGCTTGTATATAAGCACTCAAATGCACAGTGGAGAAGACCAAGCTCAACTTGGTCTAGCAATCCAGAATCCCTGTTACATAAGCACTTGCCTTATTCGAATTCACCAACCTCCACTCTTCTCTACCACAGACTCTAGGACCGGTATAATACCCGGCCCGAGCCCCCGGGAGCTTTCCTGAGACACGAAGAGTCGACTGAAGAAGTGCATGGCCCTCTGGAGCCATGACAACACAGCAGCTCATGCATGTGGGTCTGGCTGGCATAAGTATTTGTTGCTATGTCAGGGAACATCCAATGCCCCACAGCCAGGATATCCATGCCTTTGAATGCCTAGTCATGTGCCTAATCATCTAGGCATTAATTAGAGACTCTGCGGACCCACTAGAGTGGCGGACTTTTACATCTGTGTCCTCTAGGGAAGTGGCCACTGGCTCATCTCTAACATGACTCCCTTGAGGCTGCAGGTAGCTCCTCAATGGTACTAGTCCATTATTAGAAGGATACCTACTATATTCATACATAGAAGTGCATACAGCATCAGCAAAATGTGAATTCAGCCCCACCATGCCACAGCATGACAGCACGTCACAGCTCTGGACAGTCTGTGCGGACACTGTCCAGCTCTGGACAGATGCGACTCCAGGCTGTCCAGTACTGTCCAGACAAGGTTTTCCACTGTCCAGCACTGTCCAGAACTGTCCAGACAGGGCCTTTAGGGCACATTTAGTGCAGTATAATATTTCACACCATCCCACCAGATTCAATGACTAAGCATTTAAAAAAAAAATTGCATTGATCAAGACATTATCTACTACTAATATTCACCCTATATCAACCATGTAACCAGCCTTGGGTGAGCATTCAACTGCTCGTGCTCATGTAAGTTGGGGAACCGGCCCAGAGTCTGCTTTATCGTTTGTCTGTGTGTGCGCCTGAGGCACTGTACTATATTCATTGGCTAACACTTCGTCCTTGTGACGCTCCTACATATGGTCCTTGTTGTTCTTCAAGAATCACATGCTCCCTAGGACACTTATTGTCCTATTGATCCCCTTTTAGACATAGCCATTGTTCCCTTCTTGTCGCTCCCCTTGTTCCAGTTTCAGCTTATTGTTCTGGCACTGTACACAGCCTCAGATCCTAGGATCCCTTACCAGTATAAATAGGGACTTGTAGTTACTCTGTACTGGCAAGTTGAGTCTCCTGTCAATACAGTGACTTACTCTTCACTCTATTCTCCACACTAAGGGGTGGCTACAGTGTTGCAGCACTGCAAGTGGGAACCCATCTACTTCTATCTGTCTTCTAAGTCACAGTAGAGACTTAGCTATAGTTTTTTGTTGCTGTCAAACCCTTGGCGGTGACAAACCAAGTACAACAGGGCTTGCCCGCATGATCCACATGCCCTGTGCCAGCACCTTGATATCCTATAGCTCCTCAACCACAAAGTTGAACCATCAGTGTGTCTCATGGCTCCAGGATTGTTGGGATCAATGGCTTTATAGTCACAGCTGCAACAGGGGCATTCAGGAGTGCGAGTGGGCAGAGGTGTAATGCGGATGGGGTGATATGCACAAGTAAATGCGAATGATGGGCAAGGCTGCATGTAAGGGTATTGTGATGCAGTCGAGATGCTTGAGGATTGAGCGGATGGCCTGGATGTCTTCTTGTAGCATGCTGAAGCGGTCCTCACTGACAACCAGTAGTCCCCATTGTGTGTACTCGCATCATGGTCACCTAAAGAAACAAAACAGATCATAAAGCAAGAGGAAGAAGGGCATGTGAATGAACCCAAATCATAGTACCAACGGCGCCTGCATGGGCGTCATGCACACCTAAGTCCCCATGTAAAGATGCACTGTAAGGCAAAAGAAACTAAACAAAACCCCTCAATTCTTCATTGCTCCCTCATCCTACTCTAAACTCAGTCCAAGAACCTCATCCAGGTCAATAGACGAAACCTTCGACATCGCCTCATACTTGTTATCAGACTGGGCATTTGCCACCCAGACAACTTGCTGCGGGCTGCCTGGGACATGCCTGGATAAACATGCGGAGAGCAGGATCTTCAAACACAATGAAGAAGGGGAAAATAGGGGAGTAGGTGGGATAGAAGGGGGAGATTGGGGAGGAGGTGGGATAGAAGGGATAGAAGCCTCTGCTTGTAGAGGCTGCACACAAGTTGAGATGATGACGAAAAAAGTGTAATATTATGACTCACCTCAAAAGTAGGCATCCTTGGATGACTAGTGGCCCTCTTGGTCCTCTGTTTTTTGAAAATTGAAGTAATTTTTGAGTAAAAGTGACAGAAAACTCGCAGATACATGAGATGAAAAGTAGTGGGTGACGGGTGCTCAATTCTATTGAGCACCCATCACTCAACATCGCTAACACTAACCAAACACCACCATACAACACTTCACCTGACTGTGTTTGCAATGTCAGGAGACTTGAACTGGTATCATACCAGTCCTTGACTCCTTGTGAGTTATGCTGAGCTGCCTCCTGCATGATGCCAGCCCTAGATGCTGGATCATTACTTAGATGCGAGACTGATGTCCCAGATACCACCAAAAGGAGCAGTAAACCATTCGAGTGCAGCATGGTCCATAGTTATAGGGATGTCCATTAAAGGGATGTCCTTGTCCTCAAACAGAAAGGGGGGGGGCAGCGGATGTTGACTTTTATACCAAATAAGGGAGCATGACAAGACAGGGCCCAGCATGACAAATCCAGCACTGCACTGACACTGTCCATGGGCAGGCGATATATCACTCTGCACTGTAGTTGGAATAGACGAGATAATATTGCCTTAGTAGCTTATTGACAACATGAGAGCCAAGAAAGCCAGTGGAGGGTAGTAGGGTCGCATGACATAAGTTAGACTAGAATAAGGGTCAGGACATGGTGCAGATTGGTGTGCATTTGAAAATGCTATTTATATGGACATCAATCTGAGAGTCAGACTTGAGGCCACAAGTTGTCCCAGAGCTCATCCACATACTGTACCCATACTGCCACTGAGCACATCACCATTCCATCGTTTTCGTAAAGGCTCCCAGATAGGATAAACAACTGCATGTGAGGGGTGCAATCACAAAGCAGCATCCTTCTCATTATGACCGTTTACAGAGGTATTCACCTCAGTGGCCCACTGGGTATTTTTACAGGAACAATGGAATGATACTTGCAAATTGGCTTGCCACCGCTCTTGCCCTGACACCTTTGACCCCATCACCTCATGAGCACAGACCACTGGTGGATGGTGCAGCCAGGAGGAGATGTGAGAAAAGGTGGTGCAACTTGGACATCAGCACAGACCAGGGTGTCCCTCTGCTCAGGCACCAGCTATGCTCTGCACCATGCCAAGGGCTTCTGGCACAGGCTATAGCCTCAGTGCTGTGCATATGTGCCTACAGAGGGCAAGGGCAGAGGGGGCGCCACAAAAGACTTGGTTGAGAGGGCAAAGACGAGTTGGTGGACATCACCATTGAGAGGTTTGGTGAAGAAGTTCATATAAACAAGGAGGGCATATTACTATATTTTAGCCACGCATGACACATGATTTATTTGAACTCTGCCTGCCTGGATTTGCATTGAGTGTCAATTCAAAATATGACTTGGACGAAGGTCTCTAATCTAATTGTTCAACATACTTGTCTGTGATGGCTTGGTGCACACGCTGTGGTAAAAAATTCAAAGATTATGGGTGGGTACTCTGCCACATGACACAGCCCAAAACAGTTGCAGAGCTTATGTTCTCCATCTTGTCTGCATCTCCAAGTCTCATATGGTCAACCTTGCAGTAAATAGGAACTGACATAATGCTGTTCCCCCATGTTCTAGCAGCAATTGCACTGCAAGCCCTTTCCCTAGCATCATCATGGATGATGGTCTGGATGGTCTGGATGGTCCAACTACACCCCAGAGTAATGAGCAAAATGAGAATAGTTCACTGTACTCCAGAATGTCTACCATGCCCACTGAAGTTTTTACAGGGGCTGCAAAGATATATGGGCGAGGAAAAAGCTTTATGGACCAATTTGATGAAGACATACATGCCCATCATCGTGGTGACAATCTTTTTTATCCATTTGCATCAATACAGGACTGGGAGGTTGCATCGTGGTTAGGCTGGTCTAACTTGAGCATAGCTTCAATGGACAAGTTTCTTTCACTTGAACTGGTATGCTTTTATACAATTTGAATAGCTCAGCCTTTTCTCATAGTGATTTTAGATTCAAAACCTTCCCATTTCATTCCAAACTGCAAAGATGTTGCATAGTCACATTGAAATACTTCCCAAAGGGCCTCAGTGGCATTGCAAACCCTGTCTGACACAGGTGCCTACCAAAAATCCCATCAATCTCTATTATCGCGACACTATCAAATGTCTGGAGGACCTATACCGACACCCTTTGCTGAAGGATAGCATCAGGCATGAACCATTCTGTATTTTCTCTAATGCCACAAAGATTTTGCAGAAATATTTGGAGTGGCTAACTGGGGATGTTGCTTGGGAAATGCAGGTATGATCTTCTTTTTACAACTGTGTTTTGTAACTGAGCATGACTGACCTGCAAGTTAGTCAAAACTTCCACCGGGTGCTACCCTTCTTGGTACTGTTTTGTCCTCCAACAAGACAAATATATCTGCATTGACAGGTGGTCGCATGGCACATCCACTGTTACTGAGCTTGGCAAATATTGATATGGACTGCTGGATGCAAGTGTCAAGCCATGCATTCATATTGTTGGCAATTCTGCCACAGGCCC
>QLOT01008880.1:0-17749 GCA_003313875.1 Russula aff. compacta | reverse complement strand
TCACCACAGGCAGGCAGGAGTGGGCGCAGCAGGTGCAGCTAGGCGTGGTCAAGCAATGGTGCAGGGAGGAGGCCATTAAGAACACCCACATAGTTGTGGGCAACGCAGGCGTCCATGGGTGTGGGTGGGTGGACGGAAACGGGCACAGGCACAGGTGGATATGGGCATGTGCAGGGAGGTGTGGCCAGGTAAGGGCCAGTTGCAAATGTGAGTGCAAGCATAAAATAAGACGGAAAAACGACTCACCGCGGGCAGGCAGGGGTGAGCACAGCGGGTGTGGCCAGGCTTAAGTAGGTCAGCAGCCACAGACACATACAGGCATAGAGGTGTAAGCATGTTGCGTAAAGAAGAAAAAAAACTCACCCACATGCATGCCCAGCCAAGAGTGGCCAGATGGGAACAGGCCAGAACGGGAGCGTGCAGAAGATGAACTAAAAGAAAAAAAAAGTGCACACACAAACAACACGGAGTCACGTCACGTCCACATGACCCATGTCACGGGTGCACTTGACGGACGACTTGTTGAATTTCCCCTTGTTGAATTTCCCAATCCCAACTAAATAGACCCACACTACCCATCTGCACATGGGAAGACCGCAGCCCATTCATCAAGGTCACACAGGATAGTCTCGGCCTACTGGGGGAAAGGGGTTTCCACAGTTTGCGAAGCAATGCCCCCATCTGCCAGGATCGCTGGTATGGAGCTGATGATCAACACACAGAGGCGGCGCACGCACACATCCAAAGTCCCTGGTCCGTCCAAGAGCCAGGTGGCACTAGCGATGTAATCCGGTGTATATATCCCTCCCCTTGTTGCGCGAACCATCAAAGTGTGACCCGCACGACCCGCTGCATGCCAAATGTGAGTGTACCACAATCAGTTCAAAGGCCAGCAGTACTTCGAGTCGCTCAAGTACACCTAGTTAAAAGGAGATGTTCACTCTCATGGACTTCTCCTGTAAGCCTGCTGATGCCGCCCCCTTGCTCGCAATGACCAAAAAGTCAGCCACAGTCAAGAACGTACCCGAGCACACTAGTGTGTGTGGTACATCCAGTGAGTCCAGCCCAATGCCGATCCGTTCCCTCCCACATTGTCTGACCCAAAGATAGCCTTCTTCGTCAATGGGCAGTGCCAGGGTGTCACCTTCCGCAAGCTGTACAACTTCCACCCCCTGTGCGCGCCCACCGACATGCGCAAGGCCCAAGCTAAGCACTGCATGATGTGCGAGGGTGTGCATGAGCACTGAGAGAACCATTTTGATGATGGCTCACTCAACTTCTTTCCCCTCGTCTCCCTGCCCACTGAGCACTACATCGAGTTCATGGAAGAGCAGCAGACGCTCAATTGGTTCAAGGAGGAGCAGGCGCAGGTTGAGGCCGTTCAGCGCACTGTGAACGTGCAGGCAGAAGCGGAGCAACTTGAGTGCGAGTAAAATGTGCACAGGCCAATGCAAAGAAGCATGCCAAGTGTGAGGAGACCGATGCCTCGTTTACCTCTAACCCTCAAGCACTTCAATTTGATACATCCGTGGAGGGCTACAAATTCATAGACTATCACGCGTTTGAGGTACTGTAGCATTTTGATCCATTCGATTACATGGCTTCTTAGACACTCCTTGGCGCCCCTTAGTAAAAGCGATTCCTTAGCCACATTACACTTCCTTAGAAAACAGACTGCTAACTAAATTTTAAGAGAATTCAATGTCGTTAAAAGCTTCAAGGTGGTCTAAGCACGTGTAAGCACGCTTAAGAGGTCTCAACCAAATTGGGGTTTTCCTGATGGCCGGGCCCAGGAATCGCTCTTTTCCAGCTTTTCCAGCAAAAATTCCCGGTCAAAATTGAGTGGCTGTATATAAAAAACGGGTTATGATGGACGCACGTTCAATCTGTACACCCACTATGTCCAACTTTCCCACGCCTAAAGAAGTACCTTCCACTGCGCAGCAAGTAGCTGCGACCCTCAGATCTGCAATCACAGCCAGTCAGAAACTCATTGAGTCTGACCCTGGCACCATCACTGATCTGCAGCCCATCTTCCTCCAATTTTATGCTAACCCCATCTTCACAATCATCCTGGGCATACCCACCCAGCAGCCTCCCATCCCTCCCATCCCTCCCATCCCAGACACTCAGCTCAACAAGCGTCTAGATGACCTGGCGAGCAACATCAAAGCCCTGTCCCAGACAGTGGAAAGTCTGAAACCCAGACCTGGAGCGAAGGCCCCACCTCCTGCCCCCCCCCCTCCCGCCAGCAAAGCAGCTGCGTCACCCCCAGCTGCGCTGATTAAGCAATCAATCCCATACAGCGCCAAAGTTGCTGCTCCAGCCAGGCCCAGCCTGGTACTGGACTTCGGCGCCAATCCAATCCCCAAGGACGTAAGGATCATCGAGGCCGATCTTTGCCCCTGGATTAATGTCACACTGGACGACGTAGATATTATATCAGTCCGCTTATCCGCAGTCAAGTGGACAAGCAAGGGTAACCTGATTCTCACAGCTAGCCAGAATGTCACCCAGGCTCAACTCCAAAATGCTGCGCCGCACATCAAAGAAGTAGTTACTGCAGCAATGACAACAGAAACCGTTCCGGATGTCCCAGAAATGCAAATTAGACCCAATGTCAAATGGTCCAAACTCCTCATCAACGGCGTCCCCACCAGAGTAGATGACAAGCGCCCAGCCTACACGCCGGACGCTTGTCACAAGGCACTGCTGGCCGACAACCCCACCTATGCAACCCTCTCAATCACCCAAAAACCTAGCTGGGTCCGCCCCCCCTCCACCTTCCAAAATCCATCTAGTTCGTCTCTTGTAGTGGCCTTTGAAGACCCTGATGGCACTAGACTGAAGGAGATGCTATCCATACGCCAGCTGTATATCTTTGGTGTTCGCCCAAAGTTAAGAAATGGAAGCAAACCCCTCCAAAACCGAAAACAACCAACGCCCACCAACCCGCACCACCATCTGAAATACAGGCAGCTCTGGTCGAAACGCCTGCCCGCATTGATGAAGAAGGATCAGCACCCCAAGACCCCGCTCCACTGGCGCCCCCTATGCCTGCAGCACGCAGTTGCCCCACCTCACCCACCCCCAACTCGCCGCCAACTCGCACCCTCAGACCCAAGGGTAAGAAGAAACAGCGTGCTGGAGGCACATGAAACTGGTCCCCTTATAGTTGGGACACCAGGC
Organism: Russula aff. compacta; assembly: GCA_003313875.1. Lineage (NCBI taxonomy): Eukaryota > Fungi > Basidiomycota > Agaricomycetes > Russulales > Russulaceae > Russula > Russula aff. compacta. Next base: position 14,560 of record QLOT01008880.1, on the reverse strand, counting down.
GAAGCACAGAGCCATGGACATAATATGATAGTGTAACCGGCCTGGGGTAAGCATTCAACTGCTTGCGCTCCTGTAAGTTGTGGAACCGGCCAGGAGTCTGATTGGATTGTTTACTTGTGTGTGCGCCTGAGGCACTGTACTATATTTTTGGACTGCACCCCACTCCTAAGCGATCCTCATTGTTCTCCGAGGATCAGATGCTCTCTTGGGTCCTTATGACCCCATATTAACCCCTTTCTGACGCAGCCTTTGTTCTCCTTTCCGATGCTCCCTTTGTTCCCAGTTCGTGTCTTCCTTTCTCCCTACTAGATCGAGTACAGTCACCCCTTTTGGATCCTAGGATCCCTCTCCTCTATAAGTAGAGACTCGTAGCTACCTTGTACCGGCAAGTTGAGTCTCCTGTCAATCACAGTGACTTTACCCCCCCCCATCGTCTCTCTACAAGGGTGGCTACAGTGTTGCAGCGCTGCAAGCGGGAACCCATACTGCTCTATCTGTCTTCTAAGTCACAGAAGAGGCTTAGCTATAGTCTATTGTTGCTGTCAAACCCTTGGCAGTGACAGATAGTATCTGCAGAATTCTGATCAGGGTTGTCTTCCCCTTCTCAGACACGTATACTTAGATTCGTAGCACACGCTCATTAGGACAAACTGTATTCTGTGTAAGTGCTACATGGGGTTCTGTACCCCAAGGCGCACGGTAATGGAATCGAAAAAAGAAAAAAACAAAAAAAACTACAGCGGACACTGGCACAAACGTAGCCGTAAGGCCTCTCTCGCGGGCTTCTGACTTCCATCCCAATGCCATTGAGCTGCGACCACTCCTCGGCACGCTGCTGTTCAAATCGGTGGGTGAGCCCAACAAAAAACAAAAAAGGAAAATTTGAAGAGAAAGCTGTAAGATCTCTCCTTCCTGTCACCATCCTGATTCCCAATCACTCTGCTCACCAGCCGACGGGGCTTCCGGCGCGCAGGCGAACGCGAAGGTGACGGTTCCGAGCGCGTACGATGACGGGGCTCCCCCTCTCGCCCGCATGCGGTAAGCGACCCCACAGAGCGGTAGCCGTGCCATCTCCTCGAGAGACAACTCTTGCTCAACACTGCCAACGTCACCTCTACCACTGCCGCTACCGTAACCATCACCACCTTGCACGGAGCCAGTTTCCACGTCAGCGTCCACATCCGAGGCGATGTCCGAAAGCGAGGCCACCAGTTCTCCGCGAGGGCCGCGGCGGCTGCGCGCGGGGTCGAACTCGAGCTCAAGAGCAAAGTCTGAATCTGAAAGGCCATCGGAGCCACTACTGAACGACTGGACATCAGATAGTGAGGGCACTTCGGAATCGTAATGGGAGGAAAAAAGGTCGCCGCCAGATGGTCGGTGGCGTTGCGAGTAGCGCACGGGTGGCGGGTCTGGTCGTGTCGCGTTCGGGCACAGATGTGGGTGAGTCGGTGAGTTGGGGTCCTGGCTTGAATGAATACTTGCATCAGCCCTAAGCATGAAAATGCATCCCCACAAACGGTAACTTATAAAAAAAGGCATGCGGACGTAGTGAAACTGTCGATGTTGTGGCATCATACCCATGCGTCATTTCGGATCGCCGCTGCGAATTGCACTCGACCTCGCATATACCCTCCTGGCCCGCAACCGCTCTGCCGGGGAACTGGTAGGCTGGTTCCGTATCCGGATTCAGCAGGACCTTAACACCTCCCGGCCAAACGCATCTGGACATCCTCGATGCCGCGCACAAGCGTTTATGTGTGAGCACTTGAGCATTCTGTGCATGCCAGTGGGAAGGCGGAATTGCCCACCCACTGCTTGTATGAACGTCAAAGGCTATGGAAATGGGAGCAGTGAGCAGAATGCTGCACAGAAGGTACGACAGCAGTGAAATGGGGAATCTTGCGTGTAGAATAATGAGGGAAGATTCCGGGAGGCCGCTCCGGGCCCCGCCTTGATGCCACTGCGATGTGTGAAGGAAAGCACACGCTGATGAATGAGACGGCCTTTCTCCCGTAGTCCTACCCAACACTTGCCCTCATTATCTTTCTGGCACCAGGCTCTGTTAGGCTGGATTGGAGTGGATGGCGGTCCTGCTGATACAATAGCGGCTAGTCAAACCCGGGTTGGGGAGCATGGATGGGAAAAACAGGGGAAATGGTCCCTAGGAAAGGGCACCGGGCGCATTGGGTAGTCGGTTGTTTGAGAAATTGCTTCCAGTTGACTTTTAAGATGAAGAGCCATGCTGCATATCTTTAATAATTTATATGCAATTGGCCCATCGCCCCGATAATGAGTTAATGAGTGCTCGCTAGCGCTCATTACGTAAAGCCTGTGCATGAGTCATCCATACAGTACTGCTATGATAACTGCTATCATCAAAGACTATCATCAAGACTCATAAGCGCTGCCACCATGACCTCTGACAGGTAGGCCCCTCCCCTCATTTTGCAACACTGACTTGACTTCACACTCACTGACTACCGCTTAGACGTCGACTGTTCTCGCAACTAAACAGTATCATTACAAACACTCCATTCCCCATTACCTCTCTGTGGCCAACTTTCAAAATCTTGTACACAAGAAAGGACATTGCACATCGCACGAAAGAATTGTTGACCAAGAACAGCCGAGGTAAGTTGCAATGCGCAAGCCACCCTTACAGAAATCACGGATTTGAACGATGCAGGCCCACCTTTCGGACAGACGACCATCGGAATTCTGCCAGATGACGTGCTTCTGGACATATTTAGTTTCTACGTGGACCAAGCTGACAAAGAAGACGAATGGCATTCGCTGGTGCACGTATGTCAAAGATGGCGGAACGTGATTTTTGGATCACCACGTCGCCTGCACCTCACACTCGTCTACAACCCAAGAAGACCTGTGGGGGAGATGCTGCGTATATGGCCCGCGTTTCCTTTTATCCTTCTATTTCACGAGAGGTTGTTCCCGTTTTTCATAAGCGTTGCAGATGGGATATGGCATGTGCAATGCGTCGATAACATCATTGCCGCGCTCGAGTACCACGAGCGCATATGTCGAATCACCCTTTCGCGTTTTCCGAATTGGAACATGAAAACACTCGCTGTAGGGATGTGCCGGTTATTCCCGATGCTTACATCCCTACAACTTTCCGATGCTGCTCAATCAGAAACTCTCCTTCCCCGTTCATTTCTCGGCGGATCCGCCCCACGTCTTCGAATTCTTACGTTGATTGGCGTTTCCTTTCCGGCATTACCCAATCTACTTTTGTCAGCCAGTGACCTTGTCCACCTTGACCTTTGGGATATTCCGGATTCTGGGTACATTCCACCCGACGAGATGGTCGTTTGCTTGTCCACGCTTACCAGGCTCAAGACACTTTACTTCGGTTTTCGCTCCAGGTTCCCAGGTGGGGAAAGCCGTAGTCCGCCGCCGCTGACACGGATTGTCCTCCACGCTCTAACCACACTTATGTTCTCCGGGCATATCGAGTACTTGGAGGATTTCATCTCCCGAATCGACGTCCCTCGACTCAACGACATCGATATAACATTCCCCAACGTAGTATTCGCACTTCACGCCCCTCAATTCGTACAGTTCATCAATCGTACCGAAATGCTCAACGCATTTAATCGAGCCACAGTACAATTTTACCGTAACTGCGTTGAGGTCACACTTTCTTCCAAAAACCTGCCAGTCGATCAGCGAGGTGTCAGGCTGCGAGTTACATGGATCAGGTTATTAGACTTGCAACTTCAACTTATCTGCCTTGTGCGGCTCTGTAGGTTGTCCTTGCCATTGCCTCTCATCTCAATTGTGGAATACCTTGACATCTACACCCACGTGTATGATTGTCGCCACGACGCGCGCCCTAACCAGTGGCTAGAGCTTTTAGGGCTGTTTCCATCTGTGAAGAGTCTATCCCTATTCGATGGACACATACCATCTGTTATGGTTGTCCTGGGAATGCTTGTCGGAGGAAGAGTATTAGAGGTGTTGCCTGTTCTACAAGACGTTCACCTGCACTGGAATGGACCGTCAGGACCTCTCCAGGGCCCTGTTGGGCTATTCGTCGCTGCGCGAAAGCTCTCCGGCCACCCTGTAGTCATTCACCGTGGGGAGTCAGGAAAATGGATAAATGATGATGATGCGTGGGGAGGTCGACCATTGGAAGGTGCTCGCCGCTTTCTGTCTCATTAATCTTTTGGGTTGACGGGCTTGTTGGCCTGGGCATCCTATTTATACCTTGAACCCACTATGCACCGCAGGATCTGTCGTACGAATAAATGTAATTTAACGATAAAATCGAATGGGCCAGGCATTCAGCCGCATTTGACCCTGATATTGTCTGCCATCTTTCTGTCGGGTCTCTGTGGGGCTCTCCCCACAAGGCGGGTATTTTTTTCGTTACGGTTGGCTCAAACTTTACTCTACAAGGCGAGATGATTAAATGGTTGATCACTCCCGGTTAGGGATCTCGTGTAGTGAGCCAGAAAGAATTGCGGCTCTCATCTCTTGCGCAGGCCTGTAGCCCGCTTTTGTCTTCCCTCTCCACCTTTGGATGGCTCTATACCGACTGTCTCGGCCTATCGGATTGACAAGGCGAAATTGAGGACTCTCAATTCACTCAATGGTTAGAATTTTTGCCTCTGTGAAGGATCTGTAACTAAACGTGAGAGTTATGCCATGCGTTGCTCCTGCCCTGCAAGAGCTCGTCCCAGAAATTGAGTCCGGCCGTTGGTCTTGACCGGTTTTTACTATGTGCCTAGACGGCCCGCTTTCTGTACGCTTCGGCGTGCCTCCACGGTTCGCCGGTTCGAAAACTAATCCAAAGTGGAGCAACTATAGTGGACACTACAGTAGCTCAAACGTAGTCGTAGTACCTCTGCAGAATGACATACAATACCGTGGCATGTGACTTCCATCTCCGTCCCAAAGCACTCCTCAGCATGCTACTACCCCAAAAAAGAGAGAAATGTTCATTTTGAAGAGAAAATCGTAAAAGTTCTCCTTCATGCAGCCCGCGTGCAGTACGCGACCCCACGGAGCGGTAGCCATGCCGTCTCATCGCCATTCCGAGTCGCCAGGGACAACCCTCCGGTTGCCACCTCAAGATCGCCAACGTCACCACTACCACCGCCGCCACCGTCCCCTCCTTGTACAGAACCAGCTTTCAAGTCAACATCCACACCCGAGATGATGTCCGAAAGTGGAGCCACAACTTCTCCGCCGAGGCCGTGCAAGCTGCACGCGGGCTCCAGCTCCAGCTCCAGCTCGGGTGTAAAGTCTGAATCTGGAAGGACGTCGGAGCCACCAATGATCGGCTGGACATCAGCTAGTGAGGGCACTTCGGAATCGTAATGGGAGGGAAAAGGTTGCCGCCAGATGGTCGGTGGCGTTGCGAGTAGCGCACGAGTGGCGGGTCCGGTCGTGTCGCGGCGCAAGATAAGGTGAAGCGATGAATTGGGGTCTTTGCCTGCGAGATTACTCGCATCAGCATCGAGCAACAAATTGCATCCCACAAGCAGTGACTTGATAACAAAAGGCATGCGAACGTACTGAAGCTGTCGATGTTGTGGTACCATGCCCATGTGTTATGTTGGACGTACCGATGAGCTGCTCTGGGCTGCACTCGACCTCGCAAATACCTCCCTGGCCCGCAGCCGCTCTGCCGGGGTGCATCCGGATTCAGCACGACCTTAACACCTCACAGCCTAATGCATCTGGTCATCCTTCAGGCCGCGCACGAGCATTTTTGTGTGAGCGCCAGAGCCGCCGGAGAGCCTTGCGTATTCTGCGCATGTCAGTGGGGAGGCTAAAATGCTCCGCACTGCTTGTAGGAACGTCAAAGGCCATGGGAATGGGTGCAGGGTGCAGAATGTTGCTTTTAGGATAAGGAAGGAAGAATGTGGGCCACTCGGGAATCCGCCGTGATGCCACTGCGATGTGGATTATCCATAAAAGAGGGCTGGAACGTCAATTGATCCCTGACGTGGTTCGTTTTGCAAGGTGAATGGGAGAGAAGGGAAGCATGTGCTGTGGAATGAAACGAACCGTTCTCCCCTCGTCCTACCCAACACTTGCCCTCCCTATCATTCCGGCACCAGGCTCTGTCAGATCAGGTTGGATGGGAGCGGATGGCGATCCTGTTGGCTCAAAAAGGAGGTCTAGAGGCTCGTCAAAAGTTGGGGAGCATGGATGGGAAGAAGAGGCTAACCTGGTCCTTCATGAATTATAACAGGAAAGGATGGGCGGCTTGCTTCCTTGAAATGAGAGAAAAATGTAATCTTTCTTGAGAAACTGCTTTCACGATGACGCATTCGTTGGCAAGAACTTGAAGAAGTATACAGTACTCGTGTGCGGCTCTTCATTGCTTTGTGCTCACCGCGCTCACCAGCGCCTGTACACGTGAGCACTGAGCACACCAAGCGAAGACAGCGCACCCATCATTAGGACTGCTATCACCAAGACTTTTAGCGCTGCTGCCATGACCTCTGAAAGGTATGTCCGAGGCCTCTCCCCTGGCTAGAAGTTTTGCGACACGGACCTGACTTTGCTCTCACCGCTTGGACGTCGACTGTTCTCGCAACTAAGCAGTATCATTACAAACACTTCATCCTCCATTACCTCTCAGTGTCCAACTTTCGAGATCTTGAATACAAGAAAGGCTATTGCACATCGCACGAAACAGTTGTTGACTAAGAACCGTCGAGGTAAGTTGCAATTGGGCAAGTCCCCCCACAGCAATCACCGAATTGAATGATACAGGCCCACGTTTCCAACAGGCGGCCATCGGAATTATTCCAGATGACGTGCTTCTAGATATATTCAGTTTCTATGTGGACCAAGCCGACAAAGAACACGAATGGCATGCGCTGGTGCACGTATGTCAAAGATGGCGGGCCCTCGTTTTTGAATCACCACGTCGCCTGCACCTCACACTTGTCTACGACCCAAGAAGCCCTGTGGGGGATATGCTGCGTATATGGCCAGCGTTTCCTTTTATCATAGTATTCCACGAGAACTCGTTCCCGCCCTTCATCAGCGATGGAGATCCGAAACGGCATGCACAATGTGTAGATAACATCATCGCCGCGCTTGAGCACCACGAGCGCATATGTCAAATCACCCTTTCACGTTTTGCGTGTTGGAATAGGAAACAACTCGCCGCAGGGCTGAGCCAGCCATTCCCGATGCTCACATCCCTACAACTTTCCGATATTGTCCAATCAGAAGCACCCCTTCCCCTCCCATTTCTCGGCGGGGCTGCTCCACAGCTTCGAACCCTTGCATTGATCAGCATTTCATTCCCGACATTACCCAATCTACTTTTGTCAGCCAGTGACCTTGTCCACCTCGACCTTTGGGATATTCCCAATTCTGGGTACATTCCACCCGACGAGATGGTCATTTGCTTGTCCACGTTAACTAGGCTCAAAACACTTTACCTCGGTTTTCGTTTCTATGCTCTAGGTTGTCGTCTGCCTCCGCTCACATGCTCTGTCCTCCACGCTCTTACCACACTTTGGTTCTCCGGCAATAGCGAGTACTTGGAGGATTTCATCTCCCGGATCGACGCTCCTCTACTCAACGACATCGATATAACATTCATCAACATACCCGCATTTGACGCTTCACAATTCATCCAGTTCATCAATCGCACAGAAATGCCCAACGCATCTAATCGAGCCACTATGCGATATTACTGTAACTGCGTTGATGTCACACTTTCTTCAGAAAACCTGCCAGTCGATCAGCAAAGTGCCAGGTTGCGAGTTTCATGGGTCAAGTCAAGCTGGCACTCTATCTCTCTTTTAGGGCTCTGTAGGTCGTCCTTGCCCTTGCCTCTCCTCTCTATTTTGGAATACCTTGACATCTATGACTACGTATCTAATTGGAAACTCGAAGCGGACGATACCCATTGGCTGGAACTTTTAGGCCTGCTTACCTCTGTGAAGAGTCTGTCCCTATTCGAAGGACTCATACCACCTGTCACGGCCGCCCTGGGAGAGCTAGTCGGAGGAAGTGTATCAGAAATTTTGCCTGTTCTACAAGACGTTCACCTACACTGGGATGGATCAGGACCTCTCCAGGAGCTTGTTGGGCAGTTCGTCGCCGCGCGAAAGCTCTCCGGTCACCCTGTAACCATCCACCATGGGGAGCCAAGAGGATTGATAGAAGATCCGCGGGGAGGACGAACATTAGAAAGTGCTCGCCGCTTTCTGTCCCATTAATCAGTTGGGTTTATGGACTTGTCGCCCGGGCATCCTACTTATACCTTGAACCTAGCAAACACCTCAGTATCTGGCATAGCAGGACAGCCAAGTGTGCATCACGATGTATTGAATGTAATTTGACTATGGAATCGAAATGGGCCAGGCGTTCAGCCGCTTTCAAATTGGATATGTAAAGTATACAGGAAGTGTCTGCCATTTTTATTTTTTCTGTGCAGCGTGCACGAGGGCAGCACGTGCATGCAAGAACCGCCTCTATTCACTGGTTGGGTTCATGGCTCACTGCTGTCACCCTGACAGGTATGTAATTCCTACATCAACATTTCGTACCTAATGTAAGGTATGCCCTAGATCTAGCCTCGGATCTGGGGTCAGTGTGAATCAACTACGTCGGCCTCGCGTCCCGACGAATGTCCAAATCCGTCCTTTTCCCTTTCTGGCCTCACATCTCTCTTTTTCTCTTCTTGCTTTATTGCCTTTCTCGCCGCTCCCTTTCCTCCTCAAATCGTCGCCATTCCCTCAAACCACCAACGCAAAACACCAGCGTTTTTCTTACTTTAGCCAAACGTCGATCATCGTAATCACAACCAAACGGCGGCGACCAGTCTGTCCTACTATACCATCCTTAACATTTCCTTGAAACTTTACTGACACTTTTCTCTCTAAAAACTACTTTCCTGTACGGCGACCTTGGCATACCTCGATACCGCTCTCTTTGATAGCTCCGGAATGTAGGAAGTTGTATTTGAAGCAGCGCCCGTGTCCGAGGACAGTAAGCACCCCCTGTGCCTTTTAACGTCAAGGAGCAGAATGTTTCATGAGAGGCACGAGGGCAGTGGAACGGGGAATGTTCTGCGTAGGATGAGTGAAGACTCTAGGAGGCCACTGCGTGCCCAGTTCTGATGCCACCGCGATTATCCATAAAAGGAACGTCAATTGATCCCCGACGTGGCTCGTTTGCGATGTGCGTAATAGAGGGGGGGAGCATGCGCGTTGAATGAGAGGAACCTTTCTCCCATCGTCCAACCTACCCGACACTTGCCCCCGTTATCATTCTGGCACCAGGTTCTGTCGGATCAAACAGAATGGGGGCGGATGGCGGTCCTGTTGGTTCAAAAAGGACGTGCGGCTAGTCAAACCCGTGTTGGGTGGGAAGAGAGAGGAAAACTGGTCCCTCATGAACGGGAAAGGATGGGCGGTCAGTTATCTTAAAATGAGAAACAATGTAATATGGTCCTTCTTTGGAAACCACTTCGATGTTGACTTTACGGAATTAATTCGAATGTCGCATACGGTTGGCAAGAACTTGTTCCCGTGCCGGATGACTCACTGGCGCTCACCAGCGCCTGCACACACGATTACACGAGGCGCAGACAGTGTGTATTCATACCGACACAGACCTGACTTTACACTCACCGCTTCGACGTTGACTGTTCTTGCAACTAAGCAGTATCATTACAAATACTTCACCCCCTCAGTGGCCAGCTTTCAAGATCTTGTATACAAGAAAGGGCTATTCGAAACAGTTGTTCAGAAAGGAGCGTCGAGGTAAGTTGTAACGCCCAAGTCTCCCTTATAGCAACCACAAAATTGAACGACACAGGCCCACCTTTTTGGACAGATGGCCATCAAAATTCTGCCAGATGATGTGCTTCTAGACATATTCAGTTTCTACATGGACCAAGCCAACAAAGACGAAGAATGGCATACGCAGGTGCATGTGTGCCAAAGATGGCGGAACCTCGTTTTTGGATCACCACGTCGCCTGCACCTCACACTTGTCTACCATCCAAGAAGACCTGTGGAGGAGATGCTGAGTATATGGCCAGCGTTTCCCTTTATCATACTATTCCACGAGGACCTGTTCCCGACTTTCAACAGCGTTGCAAATTGGAAATGGCAGGGGCGATGCGTCATTGCCGCACTCGAGCACAACGAGCGTATATGTGGAATCACCGTTTCGCGTCTTCCGAATTGGCACATGGAAAAACTCGCCGCAGGAATGTGCCGGCCATTCCCGATGCTCACATCCCTGCAGCTTTCTTTGGATGCTCAATCGGAAATACCTCTTCCTTGTTTACTTCTCGGCGGATCTGCCCCGCATCTTCGAATCCTCACATTGATCAGCGTTTCATTTCCGGCATTACCTAATCTACTTTTGTCCGCCAGTGACCTCGTCCACCTTGACCTTTGGGATGTTGATATTCCCGATTACATTTCACCTGACGCGATGGCCGTTTGTCTGTCCATGTTGACCAGGCTCAAAACACTTTACATCGGTTTTCGTTTCCGCTCTCTAGGTGGAACAAGCGGTCGTCCGCCTCCGCTCACTCGCTCTGTCTTCCACGCTCTTGCTACACTTTGGTTCTCCGGCGATAGCGAGTACTTGGAGGAATTCATCTCCCGGATCGACGCTCCTCTACTCAACGACATCGATATAACATTCAACGACATACTTACATTTGATGCTCCACAATTCGTCCAGTTCATCAATCGCACAGAAATGTTCAACACATTTAATCGAGCCTCTATGCGATTCTACAGCAACTGCGTTGACGTCACACTTTCTTCAGAAGACTTGCCAGTCGATCAGCAAAGTGTCAGGTTGCGAGTTTCGTGGGTCAAGTCAATCTGGCGACTTGCGTCTCTTTTGGGACTCTGTAGGTCGTCCTTACCCTTGTCTCTCCTCTCCATGTTGGAATACCTTGACATCTACAACCATATGTATCATTGGCGACACGACCCGGACGATACACATTGGCTGGAACTTTTGCGCCTGTTTACCTCTGTGAAGAGTTTGTTCCTATTCGATGGACTCGTACGACCTGTCATGGCCGACCTGGGAGAGCTTGTCGGAGGAAGAGTAATAGAGGTTTTGCCTGTTCTACAAGACGTTCACCTGCACTTGGATGGACCATCAAGGCCTCTCCCGGACTTTGTTAGGCAGTTCGTCGCCTCGCGAAAGCTCTCCGGTCACCCTGTAACCATCCACCTCAAGGAGCCAAGAGGATGGTCCAAAGATGCGCGGGGAGGTCGACTATTGGAAAGCGCTGGCCGCTTTCTGTCCCATTGATCTTTTTGTGTTTATGGACTTCTCGCCTGGGCATCCTACGGAGCGATAGCCGTGCCATCTCATTGTCATTCGCCAGGGACAACCATCTGGTCACCTGCTCAAGACCGCCAACGTCACCACGACCGCTACCGTCCTCACCTTGTACAGAGCCAGTTTATCAGCATCCACATCCCGAAAGTAGTGCCGCCACTTCTCCGCAGAAGCCTTGCGAGCAGCGCGTGGGCTCGAGCTTGAGCTCGGGTGTAAAGTGTGAGTCTGAAAGAATGTCCGAGCGACCACTGACGGACTGGATATCGGATAGTGAGAGCACTCCCGGCCGGAATCGTGATGGGAGGAACAAAGGTCGCTGTCGGTGGTCGGTGGCGTTGCGAGACCGGGCGGTTAGTTGGGACCGGTCTTGTCGCGTTTGGACGCAGGACATGAGTAATACGATGAGTTGGGATGTCTTTGCCTGAGAGAATGCCCCCATCAGTATTAAATTGTATCCCACAGGCTGTAAGCTGAAAAAAGACATATGGATCTGCTGAACCTGTCGATGTCGTGGTACAATGCCCATGCTTGTGTCATTTTGGACCTACCGGATGAGCCCCTGCGCTTTGGTCTGTGCTTGCTCGACCTCGCAAATACCCTCCCAGCCCGCAGCCGCTCCGCCGGGGGAAACTGGTAACCTGGCTCCGTATCCGGATTTAAGCACGACCTTAACACCTCACCGCTAATGCATCTTGTCATACTCGACGCCGCGTACGAGCGTTTGCGTGTGAGCGCCGCCACCAGACGAATCTCGCACATTCTGCTCATGGGAAGGTTGCAAGTGCTATATGTCGGTGGGAATAGGGGTAGGGGGCAGAATGCCTGACAGAGCCTGGTGCCAGGGATGATAACGAGGGAAAGTGTTGTATAGGACGACGGGAGAACGGTCCGTCTTCTTCAACAGACAACGCATGCTTCCCCACTCTCCCCTTCAGAATGCAAACTAGCCACGTCAGGGAATCAACATCCTAAGCCCACTTTATGATAATCCACACATCGAGATGGCATCAGGACGGGCCCAGAAGTCTCTTTAATTCTACGTGCAACATTCCCCGTCCCACTGCCTTTGTACCTCCCGTGCGGTCCTGTTGGTGGTTCAAAATGGAGGTACAGCGGCCAGTCAAACCCGGGTTGTGGAGGATGATTGGGAAGAAGAGGGGAACTGGTCCCTCATGAACAGGAAAGGATGGGCGGTTGGTTTTCTTAAAATGAGAAACAATGTGATCTTGCTTCAGAAACTGCTTCCATGTTGACTTCGAATGACACATACGTTGGCAAGAACTTGAAGACATGCGCAGACGAGTGAGACTCCACCACAACTACCACTATCACCAGCAGCAGCAGCCTGACTGCCCCACCTGCCCTCAATCCCAATCCCATGCAGACGCTGCCCCCTGGGCGTACGTGAGGTCTGCAAATGGCAAATGACTGAATATGGCATTGAGCCGGTCCTGAGCCGGCCCAGACCGAACTGACCAAATACGGCATTCAGAAACCGGCTTGAGCCGTTCCTGAGCCGCGGGCTGTGAACCGTTCAGCAGCTCGACTGGGCTCCAAATCGGGTCGGCTCAGTTTTGTGAGCGGCATAAGCCGGGTCGTGGCAGCACTAGACTGACCGAGAACGCGAGTCATCGCCGTCACGACACTCATACTGCTATTCTTTGCACTCACCGCTTAGACGTCGTCTGTTCTATCATTACAATTACAAACACTTCATTCCCCATTACCTCTCAGTGGCCAACAGATCTTGTATACAAGAATGGGTATTGCACATCGCACGAGACAGTCGTTGACCAAGAGCCATCGAGGTAAGTTGCAATATGCAAAGTCCCCTTATAGCAATCACAGAATTGAACGATACAGACCTACCTTTCCGACGGGTGACCATCGGAATTCTGCCAGATGACGTGCTGCTAGAAATATTCAGTTTCTACGTGGACCAAGCCGACGAAGAGGACGAATGGCATGCGCTGGTGCACGTATGTCAAAGATGGCGGAACGTTGTTTTTGGATCAGCACGTCGCCTGCACCTCACGCTTGTCTACGACTTAAGAGAACCTGTGGGTGAGATGCTGGATATATGGCCAGCATTTCCTTTTACCATACTATTCTTCGGGAGGCTGCCCAGGATGTGCGCGAGGGAATGGCATCCGCCATGCGTAGATAACATCATTCCCGCACTCGAGCACCACGAGCGCATACGTCAAATAACCCTTTCGCGTCTTCCGAACAGGAACATGAGAACACTCGCTGCAGGGATGTCCCGGCCATTCCCATTGCTCACATCTCTACAACTTTCCAATTCCGATGATGTCCAATCAGAAATATCCCTTCCCGATTCATTTCTCGCCGGATCCGCCCCACGTCTTCAAACCCTCGCATTGATTGGTGTTTCATTTCCAGCATTACCCAGTCTACTTTTGTCAGCCAATGACCTTGTCCACCTTGACCTTTGGGATATTCCTGATTCAGCGTACATTCCATCTGACGAGATGGTCATTTGCTTGTCCACCCTGACCAGGCTTAAGACACTTTACCTCGATTTTCGTTCCCGTGTTCTACTTGGAACAAACCATTCTCCGCCTTCGCCGACTCGCTCTGTTCTCCACTCTCTTAACACACTTTGGTTCTCCGGCAATAGCGAGTACTTGGAGGATTTCATCTCCCGGATCGACGCTCCCCTACTCAACGACCTGAATATAACATTCATCGACGCACCCGCATTTGATGCTCCACAATTCATCCAGTTTATCAATCGCACAGAAATGCTCAACACATTCAATCGAGCCTCCATGGGATTTTACATTAACTACGTTGACGTCACACTTTCATCAGGGAACCTGCCAGTCAATCAACAAAGTGTCAAGTTGCGAGTTTCATGGCTCAAGTCAAACAGGCAACTTAGGTCTCTTTTGGGGCTCTGTAGGTCCTTGCCCTTGCCTCTCCTCTCCATTTTGGAATACCTTGACATCTGTCACCTCGTACATCATTGGCGATCCAACGCGGTGGATACTCGTTGGCTGGAAGTTTTACGCCTGTTTACCTCTGTGAAGAGTCTGTCCCTATTCTACGGAATTATACCACCTGTCATGGGCGCCCTGGGAGAGCTTGTCGGAGGAAGAGTATTAGAAGTGTTGCCTGTTCTACAAAACGTTCACCTACACCGTGATGAACTATCAGGACCTCTCCAGGAACCTGGTGGACAGTTCGTCGCCGAGCGAAAGCTCTCCGGTCACCCTGT
>QLOT01008871.1:0-10053 GCA_003313875.1 Russula aff. compacta | reverse complement strand
CCTCGCAAGTGGGACTTGCGAGCGTTCGATTCGTTAAACTCCAAGCTTTACTAAGGTCACGGTATCAACCGGTGACACAGCTGGTGTTGTGTTGCTCTTCAAAGCTGTGGACAATTTGTTGGAAGAGAGGGGAGCATTTTGAGTTGTGAGGGCAGTGGTAGGGTCTAGAGGACAACATGACTTAGCTAATGGAACTCTAGAAACTTTGATGGTAGCGGCAGTATCATTTGTGACAAAAATAGGAGTGCTGGAGGGCGTGAGTGTGTGTGAGATGGGGCTTGCAGTGGTGGGAGAGGGGACGTGTGAGGTCTTTGCTCAGATAGGAGCAAGGTTTGAAGTCATGGAACTTATGAGATGTATAGAGGGCTGAACGAAGAAGGGACTGGAAGAAGGAATTCTCCGAAGGAGGCATGAAGACTCAGCTGGTCACCCTCCTTTTACATTTTCTCTCATGCCTCTGTGGCAGGCTTCCTTTGCCTGGAGCATAGATTGTTTTGTAAGGCATACAGTATTGTTTATGCCCATGAATTTGTTCGAGGTTTCCCCAGACACAACAGATGCCCCATGGGCATATGTCCCTTGGGTCCTAATAGTGGCCTGCGCCATCTGTCCTGCTTCGCCAGAACTTGTCAATGAATGTGGGGGAAGACATAGAAACTTAGCAAGAGTGGCATGCATGTGCGTTGGTGGACGAGGTTGGGTGTGGGAGTTCTCCTGAGGGTGTTTGTAGTGATATGCCTTTACTAAGGCATTGGTGAAGACCTGGTCAGCAGGCTCCCATGTATCATCAGCTGCTGAGTAACCCTTCCAGTGGATGAGATATTGAAGCTTCCTTTGTTGTCTGTGGAAGCAGTGGCTGACTATCTGCTCCACTTCATACTCCTCTTGATTTTTGACTATTTCCAGTGGCAGTTGTTGATAGTTTGTCCCATGTTCCAAGGTTTCTTTGTAAGGTGTTAGTAAGGAGGCATGAAATACTGGGTGGATGGTCCATGCAGCAGGCAATTCAAGCTTGTAGGCAACTGGGGAGATCTGTTTGAGAATTTCAAATGGCCCATGATGCTTAGGAGCAAGTTTGGCTGATTGGTATGGGAACGTGAGGAACTCAGCTTCAAGCCAGACTTGCTCCCCTTCCTTGTATTGCTCCAGAGGCATTGTTGCTGCCATTCAACTGAGTGCATGTACTGCTGCACTCCTGTTGTCACCACCAAGAGTTTGGCCACAACAATAGCCAAGCTGATAGTTGCCTAGTAGTTCTTGAGGTAGATGAGCTAAGTCTCATAGTGACTTAGATGACTGATAGAGTAGGAGTTACTGCTTGCTGCACTACAATGCAGTAGCCACTCCTTTGATGGAAAGGGGGAAGGGGAAAGGGGAACGATATGAATTGAGACAGGAGACTCAACTTGCCATTGCACTACTCCACTATGACTAGGTATCCTAAGAATAACTACTCCACAGTGAGTCATGATCCGGTACAGTAATAGAACACTCCACAATGACTCTTGTATCGTACAATAATAGCACCACTCCACAGTGACTCACCGCTCCACAATGACTCGTCGACTTCCTCATATGGCCGGTTCCAGAACTTACAGGAGCATGGTGCACGGCACCACTCCAGGCCAGTTATATCACTCCTCCGCTAGTATGGATGCCCACGTCCTGATCCGGTGTTCAGTGCCATGCGTCTCCTCCCACCTCATCTCCCAAGCTGTGGGGTGTGTCGATATGCCTCCAGGTGCTTGACCTTGTCAGTGATGCGGGCCGCAACAAGGCGTTCTTCGCAGAGTGCACGGGCACTCTGGGCTGCCTGGAGCTTGCCTTCAAGGGCACAGATCTTGCCCTTGAGTTGCTCAGTTTCTTCATCATGTCTTCTGTACCTTCGAACTTCTGCTGAGGCTTCCCAATTATCCAGATCGGCAATAGCTTGCTCCAGAACCGCATAATCTTTGGGGGTACCCCACAGCTTTCTCCTAAACCAGCTGGGGAGGGGCTCCAATGGCTTGTCTCCAAAATAGTTTGAAGTGGCATAGAGGTTGATAATGTGGGCTGTGGAGGGGTCCGTGGAGAGAGCATGGAGTCCAGCAACTCATCCATCCGGAAGCTGTTTGATGAAGCAGGCAAAGCGGTTACTGCCATCTTCGCAGGGGATGTGGAAGGTAGGAATCCACCCTGTGTTCTCGATATATCCCTTGGGGCACTTGGCGATGGAATTGTCCTTGTGGAGCGCCTCAATGGCATCATCGAGCTGGGTGGTGAGGAGTTCTTCCTTCTGCTGGTGGAGGGTTTGGAGGGTGTGGACATGAGCATTGTGGGATTGCTGCCTGACAACAATAGTATTAATGAGGCCTCGGACCATGGCCCAGAGCTGGACAGTGGTGAGCATGGGGTTTGCTTCAACGATGGCTCGCATGGTGCCAGGGGACAGTGGTTCTTCCCAGTGGTCACTGGTCTCGAGGGTGTGTAGGGGTCCTGGGATGGGGATTGGTCCGTCACCAGGCAGGTACTCCTCCTCAGAGGACGAGAGATGGTCTGGGAGTGTGGTGTTGGCTGTTGCAGGGGAGTTGACACAAGTGGGGGATGGAGACAGCTGGAGCGACGAGGAGGATCCATCGAGGAGCTCAGTAGACATAGCCTAGTTGTGGTATTGGCAGTATCGTTCTTTACAGAAGGACCAGTGTTCGAGGGCGTGTGTGTGAGTGTAATGGGGTTTGCAGCGATGGGTGAGGGGGCGAGAGAGCACTTTGTGGGCACAAGAACACGGTTTGAACTCGTGGAATTGGTGTGTGGTGTAGGGGGCAGAGCGAAGCAGGGATCTGAGGAATTGCTTTGACTGGGACTCCAGGGTGGATTGCTGGGGCTTTGGAGGTGTGCACATCGTCCTTTTATCCTTTGCAGTGGTCGGTGTCTGTGGTATATCTGGATGAGGTCCGATGCATGCACCTGGTCAGCTGGTTCCCAGGTGTTGTCACTTTCTGGGTATCCCTTCCATTTGATGAGATATTGGAGTGCTCCACTCCTGCCACGTTGTCGGTGACTCCTTATCTGCTCCACTTCATATTGCTCTTCTCCACCTATGAGGTCAGGGGGTGGCCGAGAATAGTTTGGTCCATGAGCTGTTGTTTCATGATAGGGCGATAGGAGGGAAGCATGGAATACATCATGGATCTGCCAGGCAAGGGGGAGCTCCAACTGGTATGCCACCAGAGATATCTCCTTCCAGATCTTAAAGGGGCCATATCTCTTTGGGGTTAACTTGGAGCTTTGGTGTGGAAGTTGAAGATGAGTGGCTTCCAGCCAGACCTGGTTTCCTGGTTGGAATTGGGATGTAGGGGCTGTTCCAGCCTTCTTATTGATGGCCTGTACTGCTTCCTGTCTTGCTTCCATCATTCGCTCCACTCTTTTCTCCACCGTTTCATTATCCGAGGGAGTGATGCTTTGTGGAGCAAGGATAGGTTCGTACCCTAACAGGATTTGATTGGGCGATAACCCTGTGGTGGCATTGATCCAGTTATTGTGTACTGCTGTGGCCATTGTGATCCATTGTGTCCAATCTTCAGGGTGCATTGCTGTCACCGTTCGAAGGTATTGCTCCACCCATTGATTCTTTCGCTCCGTCAGCCCATCTGTTTGGGGATGGAAGGCAGTGGATAGGTTCTGTGCGATTCCCAGCTTCTTTGTGAGTGCTCGGCCAAAGTGGGATGTGAACCGAGGGTCTCTGTCACTGATGACCCTAGTGGGGAGTCCAAACCATTGATAGATATTATCCAGGTACAACTGAGCAATTCCTAGACCAGTTATGGTTGTGGAGCATGGTAGGAACACCGCTGCTCTTGAGCATCCATGGTCTACAATGGTAAGAATGGCATCAGTTCCTCTGTGTGGGGGAAGTCCAGTGATCAGGTCCATTGCCACCGTTCTGAATGGTAGGGTGTGTTCCTTTGTGGGAATGCAATATAAAGGAGTGCGTTTCCGGTGGGTAATTATCTTCGTTTGTTGACATATTGCGCATCCTTTGATATAGTCTGTGATCCACGTCTTCATTCCTGGCCACCAGTGGGTCTGTTGCACCTTTCACAGTGTTTCATCTCTCCCAGGGTGTCCCACCGCAGGTGTGTCGTGTGCTTTGCTGACAATTGCTCTTTTGACTTCTTTGACGTTTGGCACAATAGTTTGTCCTTGGGCAGTGGTGGCGGCTCGTATTCAGTGCGGGGGTATCAGGATGATATCTTTATTGTCTTCCGCTCCTTGGTCCACTCCTGGGGGTCGGGATAGCGCATCAGCAGTGGTGTTAGTCTTCCCAGGTATGTATTCCAGTTCGTAGTCATATTCTTGTAGGTCTGCATGCCATCTGGCTGTTCGTCGGTTTAGGTTCCTTGGGGACTTCCAATATTGCAGGTTGGCATGGTCAGTGCAGATGATAAAGGGCATCTTAGTCCATCCTAGGTAGTGTCGCCAGTGAGCTAGAGCCTTCATTACTGCCAGTAGTTCCCACTCGTAGATGTCATAGTTTCGTTCAGTGGGTGTGAAGGTGGCTAAGTAATAGGCAATGGGGTGGAGGACTGGTTTGTGGCATTTAGCTAGTGTGGGGGTGGTGTGTTCTCCCTCCTGCAAGAGTACGGCACCCACGCCGTAAGCAGAGGCATCAACCTGAAGCACGAAGCGTTTATCGAAGTCTGGTTGGTTAAGGACTGGGCTACTGCACATGCAGGTTTTAAGTTCCTCAAAGGCATGCTGGTGGGTGGGGGTCCAGTGCCAGACAGTGGCTTTCTTGGTCACGTCCAGGAGAGGCTGAGCAATACCAGAGTAGTTGGGGACAAAATAGCGATAGTAGCCCGTGAAGCCTAAGAACTTGCGCACATTGGTGGGGGTCCTTGGGGGAGTCCAATCAGCAACTCCTTGGAGCTTCTTTGGGTGCATCTTCAGTTGGTTGTTGCCCACAATAACCCCAAGATATTCGATCTCCTTTTGCTCGAATTCGCATTTTTCCGGTTTAAGGTAAAGGTCGTTCTGTTCCAGTTTGTCAAGTATGCTGTGCACATAGTTCCAATGTTGTTGTACGTGTTGGGCCTCCGTTTCATGAGGATACCAGGCCGTGTGAATGGCCAAGTCATCCATGTAGACAGAGAACCATCCTTGGCCCACTTCACTTTGAAAGATAGTGTTCATCATCATTTAGAAGGTGGCAGGGGAGTTGGTGAGTCCAAAGAACATAACCGTGGGTTCAAAGAGGCCTTCTGGCGTGAGGAAGGCAGCTTTCCATTCATCGCCCTGCTTGATACAAACATTGTTATACCCCCATCGGATGTTGAACTTAGTGAAGAGTGTACATCCACTAAGTCTGTTGATTACTTGGGGAATGAGGGGAGAGACATTGCAGTTTCGTTTAGTCCATTTGTTGATAGGTCGGTAGTCCTGTACTGGTCGCAGCTTGCCATCCTTTTTCTTTACAAAGAAGAAGCTGGCTGCATAAGGGGATTTGGAGTTCCGGATAGTGCCTCTGGACAGATGCTCCTGTATGAATTTGTGAGCTTCCAGTTTCTCTTCTTGGGTGAGGGGGTAGAGTCGTCCTGGTAGTGTGGAGGGTGCACCGGGTAGGAGTTCAATAGCATGGTCCCATATTGTGTACTGTGGGAGTCGTTGTGACTCTTGTTCACTAAACACCTTGGCATGTCTTTGGTATTCTTCTGGGACTTTTGGAACGTCGGTGGTTTCTGGGGTGTTAAGTGTGACCTTTCCAATGAAGTATTGATCCCTGGAGAGTGGTCGAGGGACATTCTTTGTTCTGGGGACGAATTGGGCTTTGTGCACATTAGGGGCCATTAGGACAATTGGCAGTTGGGTAGTATCAATCCATCCTTGTTTCCAGTCAATCTTGGGTTGGGTAGCAGCAAACCAGGGGTAGCCTAGTATCGCCTTGTGTTCCCCTAGGTCCAACAGGAAGAATCGATGTTTGGTGCATTGGGTTCCCATCTGGATTTCCAGGTCTGTATAATACTTAAGACTGCCACCCTTGTTTTCTGTCCCGTCGACATTGTAGAGTGGTCTAGGTTTCTCCAGTTGCTGGATGGGTAGTCAAAGCCATTTCGCATATTGCAGGTTCATGAAGTTTTCTGTAGCCCCGGAGTCAATGAGGGCTATTCTGTCAGCTCTTTTCGTGATCAAGTGTGCATAGAATCGAACAGTCATTGATTTCCGAGCAGATATGTACACATTGTCACTGTTACTTCACCTAATCAGTGCCGCTCTGATCAGGCAGTGGGAAAATCCTCAGCTACGCCCATCTCATGGGCAAGGCATTCTTTCTCTGCCATCAACATCCTTTCCAGGTGTGCATGCACTGTAGCTACAGTGTCATTCATTGCTGGGCCTGGCAGGTCTTCTTCTTCTTCTGGGTCGAAGTCCATGTAATTGACCCATTTCATGTTGGTATCTTTCTGTGGGCAGTTATGCACGAAGTGTCCTATCTTGCCACAGGTAAAACAGGCGTTATTCCCTGTTCTCTGGGCTACTCGGTCTTGGAGGTTTTGGTTATTCATTTGTGGCCTTTGTCTCCAATTGCCTTGGTTTCTATTGCGCCAATTAGTAGGGGCACGGCCTCTTCCTATGTCCATTGAGACAGGGACATTGTTCATGGATGGGGGTGCAGTGGAAGAGTTGTAGACTGGTCGGCTTGCTTGTCCTCCTTGGTAGTTTCCAGGTTTGGTGAAGAAGGGTCATCTGATAGGGTTATTGAGCCACTGATAGGTGTTGCCTCCTCCCTGGTATCCTTGATGCTTTAGTATTCCTTCAATTAGGGATTTCCCTTGTGCTAGATGCTTGACTCGTTCTTTAAGGGATTGGTAGTCCATAGGGAAAGGGGGCTTGAGAGTGTCCCGCAGGATAGATTCTGGCAGTCCTTTAAGGAACATATTGAATGTCTCCTGGTTGCCTTGGGTGTAGTCGGCTTTTCAGGCCAGCCCTTCGAATTCGGCTACATAGGCATCATAGTCATTGTTCCTCATTTTGCAGTTCTCAAGCTTAATCCTGGCGCATTGAGGGGCCTGAGTGTCCTGGAATTGCTCCCTAAATTCCACTAGGAACTGATCCCATAGTGCTTTGATGTTATCTGCCACTGGGTTGAGTGCATCGAGCCAAGCTCCCATGTCTCTAACCCATTGGGCCAGTTCTTCACCTTTGATAAGGGTGAGGGTGAATGTGACTTTCTTGTAGGGAGAGTTGTATCCAGCCACATCGGAATTGAGGCGTAGATATCCCTTGACTTCTTCAATGAAGTCGTCTGCCTTGGAGCGATCACCATAGAATATTTGGGGCAATCCTCCCATAGCCTTGACCTCCGCTGCGACTGGTATCAGTTGTTGTGCTGCCACTGGAGGACCGCCAGCTGGCTGTCCTCCTCCTGGTGGTCCACCAGGGCCTCCTGGGCCAGAACCACCTCCTCCAGGGGGTCCTGTACGTCTGAGGGCCTGCTGGAGTCTTTCGGTGATGCGTTGCGCCCTGTCTGCGCCTTGTCCTCCTGATCCTCCAAATGAGGATGGGGTATGGACTGAGATTGGGGTCAAAGATGTAAATGCTGCTGTTGTCTGTGTCTGGGTCGTCATGGTTGGTTCTTCGATTATTGGGGACAGTGTGTGGAATAGTGGTGTTAGGGGGCTGTTCTTCACTTCTAGGTCAATGGGTGCTTGTCTGATCCAAGTGTCAATTTCCTGCTCCGGTTCTTCTGGTTCGTCTTTATCTTCAGAGCCTTGGTTGGAGATGTCGCTGTCGCCTTCTTGGCTAGTAGAGTCGTACTTGTGCAATGTGTTGAGTTGTTCTGTGGTTTCGTACCACTTGTTCAATGAATCCCACTGGACCACTATCCACCGTCTTTAATACAGGCACACTTGTCTGAGGTTTGATTCAATCTTCTTGTTGCTGCCTTTGCACACTAGTGCGATAGTGTGTCCTCTTCTATTCTTCAGGTGTGTGGTGCCTAGGACTGCTACGAGGGTATTGGGTCTTGTTATACCCACTTCTTCTGATACAAGGATAGTTGCTCTGTAGGCTTTCTTCTGGCTGCTGCTAGCCATTTTTGAACAAAGTTGAGTCTAATATCACCGCCAAGGGTTTGGCCACAACAATAGACCAAGTAGATAGTTGCCTAGTAGTTTTTCAAGGGGTTGAGCTAAGTCTCACAGCAACTTAGGTGACTGATAGAGTAGGAGTTACCACTTGCTGCACTACAATGCAGTAGCCACTCCTTTGAAGGAAAGGGGAAAGGGGAACGATATGAATTGAGACAGGAGACTCAACTTGCTGTCTTAGGGACGTCAAGGAGCTTTACTTATACTACAAGACAAGTACTAAGAATAGCTATGCCAGCGCATTACTCCACTATGACTAGGTATCCTAAGAATAACTACTCCACAGTGAGTCATGATCTGGTACAGTAATAGAACACTCCACAATGACTCTTGTATCGTACAATAATAGCACCACTCCACAGTGACTCACCGCTCCACAATGACTTGTCGACTTCCTCATATGGCTGGTTCCAGAACTTACAGGAGTGCAGTGCATGGCACCACTCCAGGCCGGTTACAGCATGGGTGGTGGATGGGTTGAAGTCTGAGTAATATGTATAACATCATTTGAACATATGCTGTTTCAAACTTTGTTAATTAGATCGATGAGATCAGCTCTCTGGGTCCCAGACCGTGCCAGAGATGAGTCAGAACGCGTGTTAGGTTAGGGTTTGATGTCATCCGGACCGTGGGACGTTGGCGTCCGTGTAACCAGACGTGCCCGCCTTCATCATCGGTTCACAGCCTCTTCCCCCTCATCATCCCAGGTGCTTCATCTATGCTCGACCCCTGGTTACCCCTGCAACCACGAAGGGGCACGCCAATGAGCCTTGTAGGTGGGTGTTATGGGCTGCTGTTGGCAGAGGCAGATCCGGCCCCTCCCTTCTCTCCCAGCAGGCCCCACCCCACGCCCGCGCGACCAGTGTCCCGCAGATACCCGTGCGCATGCCAAATTTGGCCTGAGGAGAGTTTCATGTCACATATTATCGAGGTTTAGGATAGACTCCAAAATGAGCTTCCTGGTGCCAGAAAAAGCAAATAATAACTCTCGAGAACATTCTCTTGCTTTGGCCTTCTGCTGCGCAGAACATTGACGTGAGCCCCTTAGTAGGGGAATAAGGAGGAAACTGACAACATTTCGACACCAACAGAGCATAGGACAACAACAATATATAATTCAAGAGCGCAACTATAGATATCATCGAGTTCATACGCTCAGCCACTCCCGCGTAAACGTTTTCAAGGCTCTGCTGATAAATAACTTCGTTTATGCCTCAGAGACATAGCCATAGGCGATTGTTGGGACCCTCAGAGAATGTCAGCTATATCTACCATGATGACAACCTGAAATCGGCCATTGGGACCTGGCTCCAAGCGAACTGTGATAACGCGTGACTCCGGGTTGTTGATATAACGCCCAGCAAGACGTCTAAGTCTCTCTGTGACAGGCATATCGAGCGCTTGAGGTTGATCAAGCCTTGCACTGGCCTGGGCTCGTGGAAAACCCGATGCCTCCTCGGCCACTTGTGCGTAACTGGCATTCTCCTGATTCCACTGGGGTTAGACTCAGACTTCAGATGGGAATAAAGGGCATCGGCACTCACTGGAGCTTGTGGGACAACAATTGGTGCCTGCGGCTGAGCGTTGAAGGTAGCGGCGATACGGGCTGTGTTGTCAACACCTAGGTCCTGAATCGCATATGGAGCGGCCGCACCCTTCATAGATCGTAGTCAGAGGATGGGACAGCCTCGGATGGATGTCGCGTACATCCTGAAGTAATGGGCCTTGATGCTCTATGGTACTTTGAGCAGGTGGGTCGTTGTGTCTGGTTGCTGAGCACCACCAACAAGAGCAGCTCTGGGCTGTATTATTTGCGTCTGGCAAAGTTGTGTTTTGCCAGGGACCAGCTTGATTGAGATCATCTGACGAAGTTGGGATCTAGGTAGGGAAGCATGGCAATGAGCAACTGTTATCCATCGAGAGACGT
>QLOT01008865.1:0-11774 GCA_003313875.1 Russula aff. compacta | reverse complement strand
TGTCCCCACATCTGAACGCTATCTATTTAGCGTTATCTTATCTTTAAATCTCGCTGCGCTTCAACACTTTCACCCGCCGAGAGTAGATCAGAGCCCCCAGCCTTGCCATTTAGTTGTCATCCTCCTGTAATAATGAACACCAGCAAGAATCTGCGTTAGGTGCCCGCTTGACATGGTGCCTACTATCCTGACTCGACGAAAGAGAACCCTTTTTTTTGAGGGGGGGGTTGAACCCCAAACTTAAACATCATAGCATAGAAGTCACCAGACAACACAGCCGTGCGCTTGCATCTATTTCGAGCCCAACTTGGCCGGCCGGCAGCCGCACTGATCCAATTCGCTGATCGCTGAGTCACTTTCATGCCCTCATGACTACTTTGTAATTTGTAATTCAAGACTGCGCCCTCATCCTCATCAACACGTTGCATGTGCTATACGTGATTACCATCTACCTCTGAGGGAGTACGTTTTCACGTCCACTGCACTATCCTTCGTGTACACAACCTGGCTAAGGGATCCAACTAATGCAGCTATTGTGTTTTTGCATTCATTGCTTCCTTCGACTCGCTCGGACGTGCGCATCCTGTGAGGAGGTCAATACGTGTTAGGGCGTGTGCATTGTGCACCATAATGTCAAATTAGACGCAGTTGCTTCACTGCGCCATGGCACTTCTCTTAGACACGTCTATCAGTCTTGTCCAGTGTGACAGTAGACTCAGTCAAGTCGGACGGCTGGGCCCACCATTGATCCCGATACCCAAAATCTTTTCCTGTGAGCTTGGCCAATAGAGAAGGGGAAAGAAAGACAATCGATTGTTGCTTCTGTTTAAAATGTCATTGCACGATAAATTAACCATCGTGGTAGCACAGTGCAGAAGGGGGGAAACGCTCAGCGTTCGGAGAAGGGTGAGGTGGATTGATTGAAAAGAGTAGAGGGGTGAGCAAAAGAACAGCTAGAGATACAGCAGTAGAAAGAATTGTTCCACGCAGCAAGGTCTGGACACGACATAGCGGTTCCATGAGAGGGATGAGGAATGAAGGAGAATATAGAGCCCATGGAACTCGGAAAAGCGGGGTTTCTGCCAGCTGTCACGGCTGGTAATAATAATAATCTTCTCCAGACCGAACCGGTGGGGGCCATGTTCATTGCGCCGAGAATGACCTCTAGCGAAAAGTGGAGAACAGCCCAGAGGTTGCGATCAAAAATGCTGAGCCCGCACACACCCTTTGTGCTGACCGCAGGAGTGACGCCATAAGCTCATCCTATCCTGCGATACGCTGGCAGCGAGGAACATGGCGACCTGCGGCACGGAGAAATGTGCAATGGGCTGACTGACTGCACTCGTTCCTGCGTGGGAGCCGGAGAGATGAACGATGGGACGGGGAGGAGAACGCACTCATGAGCCAGTCCAGCCGGCACGACGAGGAAAGTGTGCAGGAGCGCCAAGTGAAGGCCTCGGTGTGCGGCATGACGAAGGCCATCCCGGGCACGGCGAGCACGCCGCTTGGACGGAGGCGCGAGACGAGGATGCGCGGGATGTGTGCAGTTGGTGACGAGAACGATGTGGTACGTCAGGATGAGGAAGGTAGCGTCTATCTGGGACGGGGAGTTTGAAGGACAGAGCTGGATGGGATGGCGAGGATGTAGGTTGCGGGTTCGAGCACCAAGGGTGGGGACTATGTCGATGGATGATGAGACACGGGAGTGGGGAGCTGAGTGGGTACCACTGCCGCGGCAACTAAGGCCATCAGTTTTGAGAAATGTAGCAAGAGAGACACTCAACTACGTGTCACCTCTCTCAATGATGCTGTAGATATTAGCCTTGGACTATTATTTATGTTGGATGGATTTCGGGCATATAGGGTCCGCCCCCGAGCAACTTGGCGCGCAACTGTCGCCATGAGCAGTAAATCTACTGTAAGGTGGAAGAGACAGACGACGAGACAGTACACGTGATCATTTCCGCCTGGGAGAAAGTGGCTCAGGCTAATTTGCGTCCAGTCTGTGCTCGGAAGTCATTTGTGCTGTTTCGGTACTGTTCTACTTGTCTCCCTCATACCCATATCATATCCTTGGTTAACTTTGGTGTTCACTCAGGCGTGCTAAGTATTGGCTGTCAAGTCGTTACATAAAAGTGGGTGCCAGTGGGATAAATATTGTATGTGTCGTATCCTCTACCCTCGACATGGTCTTAATGTACTTGCACCGCTTGTAAATCTATTGAATTCCGTCACACATTCCATAGTACTGTAGACAATACAATGACGTCACATAGTAGCAGCATACAGTACTTATACGCGACGCATCTCCACCTTTACCCTCAGCTCTTTTATCCCTGAGTCTGAGGGTAAGTACCATATGTTCCCGCCTTATTTACACGACGCTGACTGTACCTAGTTGACGCTACGTACTAGGTTCTCATAAAATCTACATCCTGTATGTGCCCCAAGAATTTGGGCCCGGGGAGTCCTGCCGAGCTCATTGGGACAATAAGAAAGAGAAAATGACTGCAGATCATTGCATCATTTTTCATCGGCCGCTAAGATCCCCGTCGCGTCGTGCTCGGAATCCTCCTTGCCCTCTTCGCCATTCGCACCCTTCTGCTATCCCGTACTCGCACAGAAAACGGCCAAAGCCACTTTCAGAGGAGGTATGTGTCTCTCTCACATTTTCACGTTGATGTGCAACTCTCATCCCCATCGCCGTGTTCTCCAGGAAATTGACCAACTCGTGGACGAATGGACGTCCGAGCCCTAGGTGTCCTACCCACGGCAGAAGAGCGAGCAGATCTCGCCTCAGTCACAGTCGTCTCGGGACCAAACGGACCCAGGCTCAAACTGGTCAACACTGGCAAGCAGGTACTCAATCTCGATAGCTACAACTTTACTGGCCTGGCTGGAAACGAGACTATCACAGAGTGCGCCATAGAGACCCTCAGGAAACCACGGCGTGGGTGGCTGTGGCTTACCTGTGCTTAGCGTGACTATTGGTAGGTATGTCCGTGCCCTCCACATGACGTCCCCGTTGTCATGCCGAGTTTTCAGAGACGTGCATATGGACCTCGAGCGTATTATAGACGACTTCCTTGGTTCTTTACACCCAAGCTTTCTCTACAATTCTTTCGGTCATCTCTGCCTTCGCAAAGCGTAGCGATATCACCATAGCAGATCGAGGCGCCGACTTTACCATTCAGGACAGCCTGCATATTTCCCGTTCCACGATTCGCCGGTTCTATCATAACGACCTAGGACGTCCTGCTGAGTATCGAAAAGGGGCGCTGCAAACACTGTGGTCCCATCACGAGGCGGTTCATCATCACCGAGGGTGTCTTTGAGAAAAATGGTGCTACAGTATATCGGATTTACCAAAAGTTGTGAGTGACCGATGTTGGATGTGCCATGAT
The DNA here is from genome assembly GCA_003313875.1 of Russula aff. compacta. Lineage (NCBI taxonomy): Eukaryota > Fungi > Basidiomycota > Agaricomycetes > Russulales > Russulaceae > Russula > Russula aff. compacta. Next base: position 8,370 of record QLOT01008865.1, on the reverse strand, counting down.
GGACCCATTCGAATCGTTCCCTCTCAGATTGAGCTCAAGCACAAATACAAGCATCCCCTCATCCTAGATGAGACTATTTCGTTCCGTGCTGTTGGCCGAACTGGACGCGGTCTTACCGAGTTGTATAATATCCTTGTATACTTTACCCTTCGTCTCCTCAACTTGTCTCGCTCAACGACATGTTTTCCAGGCTACCCAAATAGACATGCTTCTTGGCTCGGTCGTCAATGGCATGAGTTCATCAGGGGGGTTCCGCGCGGGCTTGCACATCATCCTCAACCTCCAACCTAACAAAGGTACCTCCTTCGTCTTTTCCGCCGCCGTTCCGGCACTCTATGCGGTCTCCGCATCAGAGGGCATCAACATCCTGCGCAGCACGCCCTCGATGCTCAGCACGCTACAAGAAAACATCCGTGCTATATCCGTTCCATCCTGGAGCGCGTCGACTACATCACGATACCCTCACCCGCAGCATCGCTCATCATCCACATCTACCTGGGTGACACCATCCCCCCGCGAAGCACCTCCATCCACTCGCATTCCCGAATGCCCCAGTTGCGACTGCGGCTGCTAAGCTGTCGAACCCAACGATACCGGAGCCGCGAGACGTGCCGATCCGATGGTTCGACTTTGCGGTCGAGAAGCGCCTGCCTGGAGGATATTGTGGACTCGGCTCTGGTGCAGGGCGTGTGAATCACGCGGTCGAGGCGGCTGAGAGGACAGGAGGTGGTCGTGGCGCGGCCGAGTATCCGCATCGCTGTCGCCGCTGCGCTGTCGCGGAAGTAGTGTGAACGTGCGGTGGGGGTCGTCAAAGCGGCAGCAGTGAGGGTGCTCACGAAGCGCAAGTGAGTACGATGGGAGCGCTGACGCCGACTCTGAAGGATGCATGCATGCCATGGCAGTGTTTTGTGGATTGTTCTGTCACTTTAATCATATGATAACTCTGCTAATGAACTTGACAATGCTAGTACATCAACCTTGTGAAATAGTACTGCTGTCGAGTGTCGCCGGAAAGCCCAGCGAACGGTTGATTCCTGGGTGAGAAATAAACCATTTTGGGTCTATTGCCCACCTTCTGGGTGATGTTATCATCCTCTCTTGCGAGTCTTTAATACCGTTATATATGCAGGCCATGGCTCCTAGCCAGTCCACAAAGACAAACCGAATATGATAACCTACACAACTACGAATCTTACAACCTAGAAGCTATTCACGTAAGCCTAAAATATTACAAAAAATTAGATACGGTGAGATTCTTCAGCTACTGTAGAGGAGTCCTGTAATTGTTTCTCGCTCGGCAAATGCTCCGTCAACAACTGCACGAACTCCTCGTGACCTCTCGCCGACGCATCCTGGAGGGCGGTCTCACCCTCGCTATTCTGGAGGTGGACACTTGCGCCATGCTTGAGCAGTAGTCGTGCAGCTTTGATACAACCATATTTTCCCGCCAAATGCAATGCAGTAATGTGATCGTTGTCCTGTGCGTTAGCGTCCGCACCATGCTCCAATAAGAACTGCATTGCGTCAAAAAAAAAATATACCCAAATATCTTGGGCTATCGGCGACTGCATGGAGTAGTGGTGTGTGTCCCTTCTTGTTCCGTTGATGGATATTCGCACCATGCTTGAGCAACAGTTCTAGCGTCAAGACGCTTCCAGCGTATGATGCTGCATGTAGCAGAGTCGAGCCCTCGCTATCCCGTACATCTACGTCCGCACCGTGATCGATTAATAATCTTGTAGTATCCAGGCTGCTGTCTCCATAACCAAAGTCCACTGCACGGTAGAGCGGCGTCTTGCCAAAAATGTCCACGGCGTTTATGTCTGCATTGCGCTCAATCAGTTTCCGAGCAATCTCGACGTGTTCGCTCTCCGCTGCTAGGTGCAGCGGAGTCTGGCCGAGAGCGTTCCGAACGTCCACATCCACAAAGTGTTCCAGTAACATCCCAGCAATTTTGATATGTCCACCGCGCGACGCCGCGTGTAGCAAAGTCCCGTGTTCACCCATGGCGTTACATGTAAGATCTTCCGGATGCTTTGAAATTAGGTGGTTCACCAGACCAAAGTATCCGAATTCCGCAACGTAGTACAATGAAACTGCCGTTGCTGGTTGTGGGTGTGTTTCCCAAGAGCGTTGATGGTGTATCCAGAGCCAAGCAGCAAAATGGGGTTTATCTCTGTCGAGGAGTTCGTCAACTGCATCACGGATGTGAGGTAACACATCCTCGAACTCGACATGCTCCCCCAAATATAAGGTAGCATATAAAGCTAGAGGAAAATTCCTTATGCTTTCCCAGTCAATGTCATAATCCAAACGGAGCATGACACTGAGACAAGCTTGCGCCATCGTCGTATGTGCTTCCAAGAGGCGAATATGATGATAACGGGAAGTACCCATTTTGGAGGTGGCAAGCCGATCCGAGGTTAAGAATTCCTTGACCGAGAAATGGGAAAACTGAACTACGCGTGAATCCTCGTCTTCGACAATAGCGATTAAACTGGAACATGCAGACAGCACAGCTTGCTCTTGATCTTCCCATCGCAAATCTTCCTCCAACTTCGGGATCCCTCCAATTGCCGTAAAATCAACTGCGAGTACCTCCCCCAGCTCCTCCACACGAAGTGGGCGAAAGGCAACGGTGAGGCACTGCAAAAGCCGATGAGCATAGACTCTGTTCGACTTGGGAATTTCAGAGAGTATTCTCTCATATGTCTCGTCCAACGTCTCCGGCAATTCCGCCAGAGTATGCCGCACGCTTGCAGGGAGACATTGTCGTAATGTTTCCAGTTGACAGTATACCCAACGAAACCTGTCAATATATCAAAATCTATCTCTCAGCACACAGCTGTATACTTACATCCCATCCGCTCTCTCAGAGAGCGCCTCGATCACCATCTTCTTGTCTTCATCGCGCCATCTCCGCATGTCATCGTCCGAGTAAACGACAGAGCAAACAAAGCCAATGATGTCCTTCTTTTGTCCACCTTCGTCGTGAAGGGATATCCGGTTAGATGTCAAACACTCCAGGGCCCTCCGAATGTCGACTTCAGGACGACTCGTGGCACACAATCGCAGATTCGGAAGATTCAACTTGACCAATTTCTCGACAAGCATCAAGACCTTGCGACGTGGTGTGGGAAGCCCAGTCGTATTCGGACATTCATCCAGTGCATCAACGATAACATAGATTGGTACTTGTCCCGGAACAGCGAGCATCTCCTCGAGGCATTGTGAAAGTGTGCTGTCACTGGGCTGTCGCGAACCAGATTGGTGGGTGGAGTGATAGCGGGAGAGAATGTGACAGAAATAGTCGGATTGATGACTGAGCTGAATGACGAGAGAAGAAAGTAATGCCCGGAGATCTTGTTTTCCTGCATCCTTAAAGTCGAAGAAGAAATAGGCAAGGTGAGCTGATCCTGCGTTGGAAATGACTTCGATATCCTTGATAATTGATGAGCTGGTGGATAGTCAGTAATATAGGCCACGATGAATTTGAGGAGCGACGAGCCTTAAGACACTTTTTCCAGATCCCGCTATGGAAAAGGAGGTCAGTCAGTAAGGGCAGAGTCCTGAAGAGAAGTCCGACGTGCGTTTTCCATGTATCCATAGCAACGAGCCCGAGGATTTCCAATCCGTGAAGGCGGTACTTTCGGTGAACCATGTTGCAGTGCCTTCATGGTGGGCGTCGTTTGCGGTGTTGTAGTTTACAGATGAGTCTGGTGGAGAGAGCCACTTTTGAAGGTCCCCTCTGATCTGATTCCCTGTTAGAAGCGATTGAGTCTCTACAGGCAGTGAAAGGTAGATAGGAAATCACGAACGGTTTTGATCACCCATATGTGTTAGGATCTCTTCTCTTCCTTTTTCACCGCCTGGCCAGATGAAAGATTTAGGACTGTGTGGATGACTTGTTTTTAAAAAATGTCACACCATCGATGGCAACAGCTACTTTGTGGTCAAGATTCTTGACTCTATGATCGACACCCTGCACCTTATCATCGACCGCCTGTACTTTGCCATCCACCTCATGAGTCGCCTCCAGTCCCTGTGCAGCTGCCATACGAGCTTCTTCTTGCGTTAGTCGGTCCAGTCGACAGAGTGCATCCTCCATGTCATTCATACCCACTAGCTTCTTCACATACTTTTCTAAACAACCGTAAGCTCACAAAGATAGTATATGCCACGAACGTCTGCTCACTTGCTCTGCTCTGCTGAATCTCTTTCGTCGCGATCGCAAGGATCGAAAGCACTTCAACCATTATTTTGATGATAATCTCTGTCATTCCTGCAGTCGGTCGCACTTTGATATAGATCTCCAGTCGACTAAAGAAGTTTTCGATCCGGTCAAAGATATCAATCAGTGTATCTTGGCTAGTAGAAACGGCAGCAACCGCCTGAGAGACTTGCCGGTCACCATAGTCCATGTAAACAAGTTGAAGAAGATACGCACGGAGAGAAGAACGCCAATCCCAGTGAAGATCACCCCCGCGGGTGGGTAAACCTTCGTAACGATGAATATCACATCCTGAACGAGAAAACATAGAGCTCTTACAAGACTAATACCCCCGCCAATGACTTCCGAGAAATTGTAAAGGCCATTTACCGTCGGATTCAACCACTTGGTCCATTTATTATCTCCAGACTGACTGGATCCAGGGATTTGTTCTCGAAGTGTGGCGAGGATGGCATCAGGAGAATCGCAGGATTCGAGTTTGGAAAGGAGGGGATGTGAGCGGAGATCTTTCTTTGTCTTCCTCTTGTAGGCTTCTAAAGCTCTGTCGAAGATGGCTTGATGGTTCGAGCTCGAAGAGGTGGTAGCGGGAGTCTGGGACTGCGACATAGTTCTCACTGTTGCAGGATGATAGGAAAAGTGTGTGGGAAGGGGGCGGATGAAGGCGCATGGAAAAAACGTGGTTTGATAGAGGAACACGGTGGCGTTGTAACTTAGTTGGAACTGGACCGTGCGTATCTCTGGATATGGGCGATAGACGCTTAGGATGAGCGCGGGGTCCTGATGGAATTGTGCGAGCGAGATATTTTGCTGTGGTACTGTATCAGGGTCTCTGGCGATCACGAGAATCTTGGGCGATGCAAACGGGGTGAAGCATTGTTTTGGACTAGAATGCTGCGAGTTCCAACTTCCACGCTTGCCATCTGTCAAACTGGTCAACGCACGCGCTCACGCTCACGGGGTTTTTGCGGATTTTAGGCCAAATGTAGCTCAAAGTTTGTCCGGATTTAGTGAATTTGAGGCCATGTCCATAACCAAAGCAAATTACAATTATGGACCATTTCTCGAATTTGACAGCGCATACTAACACTATACTGACCCTCGTACTGTAGGCCGTGTAGGACAAGCTACGGGCCTGTCCCACAGCCTACTAGACCACCTCCATGCATCGTGCCCGTGCGTGTGTGGGACAAGCAGGTTCCAGATTCAACCAACCACCGCAAGAAATCGCCAGTTTAGTTTGACCTAGTTTTTACAGGTAGAGTCGCAGTCCTCGAAATCCTCCTTCCCCTCTTCCTGATTCGCACCCTTCTACAGTCCCGTACTTCTACAGACTACTGCGAAAGGCATTATATTCAGTTCTCAGAGAAGGTATATATCTCTCTCCCGTTTTCATGGCTGATGTTCAATTCTCATCCCCGTCGTGGTTCTCCAAGAAGTCGACGAGCTTGTGGGCGAATGGACGCCCGAGCCTCTAGGTGTCGCACTGATGGCAGACGAGCAAGCCGACCTCGCATCGGTCCCAGTCGTCGCGGGATCAAATCGACCTACGCCCAAACTCCTCAACACTGGCAAGCAGGTGCTCAATCTCGCTAGCTACAACTTTACGAGTCTGGCTGGGAAGCAAATTATCAAAGAGCACGCCATCGAGGGACTCAGAAATACGGCGTGTGTAGCTGTGGCCCAGCTTGGTTTTAAGCTGTGCCCTCCACATGATGTCCCATCGTCATAGCAAGTTTTCGCAGACCTCGAGCGTGATAACAGAGAATTATTCTTTCTTCCTAAGCTTTCTCTGCAATTCCTTCTGTCATCTCTGCCTTTGCAAAGCGTTGCGGTACCATCGTCGCCGACTCGCTGATCGAGGCGTCAACTCTATAATTCAGAATAGTCTGTAAATTCAAGTTTTCCCGTTCACCATTCGCTGGTTCGATTCAAAAGCTTCGAGGACGTCCTGGAGATTATCGAAAAGGAATTTCGCAAATGCTTTGGTCCCATCACGAGGCGGTTCATTTTCACGGAGGGTATCTTTGGGAAAAATGGCGCTATATCCGATTTGCCAAAGCTCCTGAGTTCCATGTGCCACGACAGACGCACTCAAATCTTCTATCTGGACGCGCTCTCACCCAGTTGTCCTGTTTACTTTACCCTTCGTCCCCTCCGCCGGTCTCACTCAATGACCTGTTGTCTAGGCCACCCAAATAGACATGCTCCTTGGCTCAGTCGCCAACGTCCTCAATTCATCAGGTGGTTTCTGCGCGGGCTCGTACATCGTCGTCAACCACCAACGTCTTCTCCGCCGCCGTTCCGGCTCTCCCTGCCGCCTCTGGCTCAGAGGACATCAAAATCCTGCACAACACGCCCTTTATCCTTAGCATGCCACAAAAGGACATCCGCGCCATCCACTCCATCCTCGAGCGCGTCGACTGCACCACGATACCCTTGCACAGCCTCGCCCATCATCCGCATCTACCTGCGCGACACCTCCATCCGCTCGCACTCCCGAATGCCCCCGCTGCGACTGCGACTGCCAAGCCGTCGAACCCGACAAGCCCGAATTCGCGAGATACGCCGACGGTTCGACTTTGCGGTTGAGGAGCTCCTGCTGCAGGATATCGTGGACGAGGCGGACGAGGCGCCGGAACAGAGCGTGTGAGCGTGTGGATCACGTGGACAAGGCGGCTGAAGGACGGGAGGACGTCAAGGCGCGCCCGAGTATTCGCCTCGCTGTCACCGCTGCGCTGTCCTGTAAGGTGTGAGCGTGCCGCGGGGGTCGTCAAGATGACGGCGGCGAAGGAGCTCACGAAGCGTAAGTGAGCGCTGCGGGAGCACCAATGCCGACACAGACTTTATTCTATCAAACCAATAAACTAATCATATATAGTATTATACCTCTGACAAGGGACTTGACGACGCTGGTGCGTCACCTTGTGAAACTAGTACCGCTGTCGAGTAGTCGCCGGAAAGTTCATCGAACGCTTGATTCCTAAGTGAGAAACGAGATATTTTGTTTGTTTGGGCCAGACGTTCTGGTCATGTCTAGTGACAGGTTACAGTTCAACGCGAGCTGGAGAAGGTAGGTTTTGGCAGCAGAGGTACGAGCGCAGCGAAAGCAGAGGCGAGCGAGATAGGGGCTGAGGACGAGAGCGGCACAAGATTAGGCCTAGGGCTACTTCGAGAAATGAAGGCTGGATGACATTCAGCTGAGCGCACATCGCGCTATTTAACTACTCCTGTAACAATACATGTTTCAGTTACTTATAGCAAAGCAGCTATTTGTAAGCCATGTGAGACGAGACTAAGACGAGTAAAGTAAGAGCGCTGAAGTGCTGCTAATAACATACGTTGTGTTTGCTCTATTGCAGTGTACTGCACCTTGGTGAAATTCCATCCGCGCACAAGCACGCGCGGCGCAGTCGATCCCCTCGACTTTGCGCCCCTATTACCCTGTTCCGGTTCAATTGCTTTTACCTATTACTTTGATTGATCCTCGCCTTTGATAGGTACAAACTTACCCATACTTTACTTACATGTGTTTGATCACTGACGGCCAATAACGTCGTGATCCCATACTTGTGCTTTACTCACACTCTGATTACTGTACCGGGTCAGGTACCGAGCCACCCTGGCTAGCGAGCCACTTTGTATTTTCAGAGCCATATAAAGCGACAATGCTCACTCTCTTAAGTTTCACAGCAAGGGCTATGTCTGGTGTCACACCAATAAAATGTTCATAGAGTCTGGGTGGTTGGTTGATGAGTAAATGGGCATGATTGCGGCCAAACCGGCAAATCTGACCAATTTTGGAAGGTGTCCGGGTGATCAATGTGGGAGCCAGGTCACAGAGAACGCAATTCTGGACCAAGTCCTTTGAAACATTGCACACATCTTCCTATCATCCCTTTTCTTTGTCTCGACTATCTCTCTGGACATGGAAGTGTGCCTATAGGCTGCCTTACTGGATGAATAGCCTCCAGTTTGTTTTATTTTACATTTAGACCCACTATATTCTTGGACACATATTGGTTCCAGGTGACAAGGTGTATCTGTTGTGTTCACGCATTAGCATCATATTGACCTAGGGCTTTGAGGTCCGGTCCGGTCCGGTCTTTTGGACCTTTTTTGGATGGACCAGGACCAGGACC